>CABHPP010146734.1:20091-40459 GCA_902168425.1 Peromyscus attwateri | reverse complement strand
CCAGGCAAATGGAAAGAGTTGCTTTCTTCTTTCTCAGTGCTAAACTGTCTCTTCTAGATTCCTTCTCTCCTGTTCATATGCTCCTAGCTATGCCTAAACCGGAGGATTCTCTGACTCCAGAATCTCTGACTCTGGATCTTGCTAACGAACCTCCACCTGTCTGACCTGCTAGACCTCCGGCTCCTGCTCCTAGAGCAACTGCTCCTTCAGCTCCTCCTTCGGACTCTTCTCCTTCTAAAGCTGATCTTCCTTCGGCAAAAGCTGCTTCTTCCTCAGCAGTGGTCGTTTCCAAAGGCCCTGCCCTAGCTCTGACCTTTACTCCTCCTACCACCTGCTCTTGAACTGCTAAATTACCTGACTTCAGCCATCCAAACCCTTCCATTGTTCTCCCTTTGCGAGAGGTAGCCGGCATGGATGGGCTAATAAAAGTTCACGTTCCATTCTCGCTAGCAGAACTCTCTCAGATAGAAAGTAAGCTGGGTTCTTATACTTCTAATTCTGCTTCTTGTGAAGTTTTAGAAAGAAGATTAAAGACTCTACCAGGGCCGTTTGCTAATTTAAGAGTCTGTGGTTCTGGTTAGCTGGGAGCTAAAGAATCAGCTGTGATTAACAAGATACCAGAACTGCTGAAGCGAAACATTTACGTTACTGGGACAGTTGATGCTGGTTAGCTGGAGCTAAGACATGAGCGGTGGATAAGGAGAGACCAACAGCACTGAGGTAAAATAAATCTTCTGGGAAGTGTTTCCTGAGGGCACAGAGAAGCCGTGTTCCAGAGATGACCAAGGTTGTACCTCGTGTTGGCAGCTGGACTTGGTAATGTGTAAGAGTCACCCAGGCGGCAATGGTTTGGAAGGCATGGAGGGGTCATGGAGAGCAGCTGAGGCTTGGCACTGTGGAAGGCCAGGAGAGGCCAATGGTGAAGGTGCAGCCTCAGTGGCAGTTGAGGGCCCAGGACTGAAGGGGTCATTGCAGTGAAGGTGAGGCTTGGCAAAGTGCAGCCGAGCTGCAGCAGAAGACCCAGTGTTTTGGAGATGCCAGCACCCTGGGATGACCACCAAGACCAGCAGCAGTGGAGTGAAGCCAGGCAGAGCCCAGAAGATGAGCTGTGTGTGCTGCAGACGGTGAAGCCGGAGAAGTGACCCAAGTCCTTTGGAGGAGTCCAGGAGATCGTGAGAGGATCCGAGATATTGGATGGTTGGGATTTGGTTTTGCTTTGATTTGATAGTGATGTGCCCTGATTCTTCCCTCTTAAAGTATGTGTTTCCATCTGGGCAGGCCAGATCTACCTCAAATAAATGTTATATGTCTCCATCTGGACAGGCTAGATCTACCTTAGATAAATGCCAACTCCAAAAACAAAATAATAATGATTCTTTTTCTCTAAGCTTTTCTATGTCAACAGTATCTCGTCACACAGAAGGCTCCCAGCTACATCACGGAAGGTTTCCAGCAGCTGCAGAACAAGGGACGGCGGAACGTCATTCCAGGACCTCCCCACCATCATCCCAGGACTCCACAAGATACCCTTCCACCCCCCCCCAAGAGCTAACCAACGCCCACTGTTCAGCTGGAAGCAGTCTTTGAGAGAAACGTTGCCCCCATACCCAGTCAACCCCAATTTTTTTCTTTTTTAAAGGAAAGGAGTCGGGAATGAAGGGTTCACAACATGCCCCAAGGTTGGGCGTGTTTGCATATGCCCGGCGGACACTTTCGCTTAGCCAGTTCCAGGTCAAGATAGCCATTTCTGGGTCAAGGCGTCTCACGTGACCAGGATCCATGACGTCATGTAGCCACACAAGCGCGCAGCATGCCTACGTCATCTACGTCTACCTTGCATGCCCTGCCTTTAAAAGCCGGTGCCATGTTCCCCATCTCTCTCTCTCTTTCTCTTTCTCTTCTTCTATACACACGTGTCTCCCTGTACGGGCACTCACTATCCCTGTCCTCCAATAAACTCTATTAGTGGATTCTGTCGTGTTCTGTGACGTTTTCTTGCAGGGTAACAGTGAAAATAACTAACAACAAGGACATGACACCACATCCAAATTTTATTTACATGGGTGCTGGGGGTAGAACTTAGTTCTTCATTTTTGCGTGGCAAGAACTTTACTGAATAATCTATTTCATATGTCCAGTCCTCAGCCTTCCATGGACATAAATGAACAATTGTTATTTCTCAAGTTTATTCTCAAAATATCTACCCAATTTCCTTCCATTTACAGTTTCTACTGGCCTCAATATTTCAGTATTGCAAACTAAAACAAGAATGATTTCTGCCTTCAGTAAGAAAAGGAAAACCAGCTGGCAATTTGCGGTAAGTTAACAATTCTCCAGTTATTCAAGCATAGGTGAATAGAGTCAGGTTCAAACTCCTGAGAAAGCATAGCACTGCTGTTATTTTCCTATGCAGCTAATGGGATGTGACCCTTGAGAGCTCAGACCATACTAGGAAATGTGATCATGAGCTCTGCCTATGATATTTCCATAAATAATTTGTGTAATCTATATGTGACACTTATTATAAAATACTGTACCATTAAATATCAGTTTGTGTATTTATTTCCTCAAGCAAATGTTGTTATAAACACACTAAGTACCTAGCTATCCAAAATTAACATTGTACTTTGCACAAGCTCATTAAGGGTAGAGAATATTTAAAATGGCCCAGAAGAATCCTCACTTCCAGTATTCACATCACTGCCCAGCCCCTTGCCCTTCTAGTGGGTTTGGATTTCATCATTTGCCTTAAATTGATAAAATGCCACAGGACTTACAGGTTGCCACTAGACAGAGTTGACATCAAAAAGATGCATGTGTTTCTAGGGGTTTTTTTTGTTTTTGTTTTTGTTTTTTTTTTTTCTTTTTAAAATTTTTGTTTGTTGGCCTGTTTTTGTTTTAAAAAGGGAAGAAGAAATGTGGAGAGGGAAGGGTGATTGGTGAGGAGAATCAGGGAGGAGTTGGGGGAGGGAGACCATGATTGGAATGTATTGTACCAATTTTTTTTTTTCAATAAAAAAGACTTGTATTTTGAACATGTCTTCGTCTCCTTTGGGTCACTTGCCCTGGGGAAATCCTTGTCATGAGGCAGCGCTAAAAGAAGCTAGCACCTGACGGCATCCACAGGAGACGCCTGGAAAGGGGACTTTCTGAAGACTGAAGCTTCAGAAAATAAGTCAATAAAGACAGATCTGAGAAAAAACACTCAGTGGAGCCAGGCATCCTGACCAGCAGAAATGATGAGACAATACAAGACTCTTAGGCCATTGTGCTTGGAGATAACGCATCTAACAGCACCAATAGTCAACACTATAGCTTTATATGACTATCCCCAAAATCCTACATTATTAGACATTGTTTTATTAAATGAGAGTAATGATAGAATAAACTGAAGTTTAATAACATATAACTGCAGAAAGAAAACTTAAACACACAATTTAAATCATTGTGTTTCCTTACTGACATGAATTTTTCCAAGTAATCAGATCTTCTTCGAGATCTGATTCATTCTTTGTTATTATTTGGTGTGTGCAAAGAATTCATTAACAGAGAGACCTGTTATAATTCTATTTTGACATGGAATAATTTGCTCTTACATCTTTATATATCAAGTGGAAAAATTCTACACTAATCTGATTCAACATGTACTTGGAAGCAAATGACTTGTTCTATCACAGGAAATGTGATGATGTCATCACACTTGGAAACACAGAGCTCCTCTGGCCCCATTGCATGAACTGAGTGCTCTTAGAGTAGCTGTGATTTTCAGAAAGAAGCTACACAAATGGATCAGGCTATGTATTTTCAGGTTTATTTCTGGAGGAAAAATAGCACAGCAAATACATTAAATGCCATTCCATGTGTATGCAAAGCATGCTAAGTGGAATGCTCATGCTTTGCTTACACAAAGGGTAGGATAGAGGTGATCAACACAAACAGAACCATAAACAAGGTAAAGTGGTACAAAACAGAAAGCTAAAGTTCTTCGTTTTCTGTCAAACTGCTTACTGAGTGTGTGTGTAAAAAGTTTACACTGTGACTAGAAAACAGACTTTGTCCAGAATGAGCACCGGCAATGGCTGTTCAATGCTAGTGGGTTTGCCCTGAACATATATGCAATATAGATATATGTGTGTATATATGTATGTATATATGTGTGTGTGTAAATATAACATATAATGTATTTATATATTTGTGTGTTAAGTGTATTCAGTAGGTTGTACATAATGTGTATGTCTGTATGTATTTGTTTAAGCTTGATACGTATATATGTATACATAACAAAAATAATTTAAAAAGAAGAGGTCACAAACCTGGGGAAGTGGAAGTGGGAGAGAGAAACAGGAGTGATGAAGATGTGTACATGTATGAAGTTCTCAAAAAATCTTTAAAATAAAATTTTTAAAGTTTATGCTGACAACTATAATTAGAGATATGTATTAAGTCTTTTTTGTAGACATATATTGGCTGTTGCTGAGGCATAGGCCATTTAGCTAATGCTTCTTTATCATGATCTCAATTCTAAAAAATGTTACTGCTTGGAAATGAGAATTAAAATGTTATTCTTGCATACTGTTGCACATTTCTTTTATTTTCTAAAATAGTCACAGTGTTTAGAGCTTGCAGCTAATGATGATATTGACACAGTGTCAAGATTTTTCTTCAGATGGCATTCTATGTCTGGCACATTCCAGTGTTATATCCATGCTCCCTCCTACTGTGAAGGGCAATTCCCATGGGATTGTGATACCAGAACAACCCCCATGGTGACACTGGCCACTTTGTCTCTTCCATGGGCGCGTCATGTATAATCATTCTCCCGTCTTACATACTAATCCTCCCATTTACTACAAAATCTTTGGTTAACACATTTGCAGGTTTGTAATAGAGCTTCAGTAACAGATAACCAAACAAAACTGAAACAGTTTAGGGAGAAATTTGATAACTCCTTTAGTTAAGGCATTTTACTCTGTTATTTATGTATAATAAGGTAAAAACACAACAGAATATTTCTAAAACCTTAACAATGCTTTGACCACAATGATGGAATTGACATCAGTAAATATTAACATAAATTTCATTGTTTAGCTGTGACTTCTTCAGTAGTTGAATAACTGAAATGAACATTCAAGGTGAGTCTTCAGTAAAGAAAGGTTGAGAAGGCACAGGCATAGACCCTGAAGTCACTGTCTACCTAAGATGATTCTGAAAACCTGTTGCTTCTTAACTCTTTTGTAGCTGAAAGTTTTCCTGTGTCCCATCTGGCCCGTGGTCAGGACAAATCTCTCTCAGTCGCTGGTCCCACAGCCACTCGGACCCAAATAAACACATGCAGGCTAATATTATTTTTAAACCATGGCCATTAGCTCAGGCTTACTACTAACTAGCTCTTATAGTTAAACTCGGCCCATTTCTGTTAGTTTATATGTTGCCATGTGTTCCGTGGCTTTACCTGCGTGTCATTACATGCTGCTCTCTTGACAGCAGGCTGGCATCTCCTGATCCTGCTCTTCTTCCCAGCACTCCTTTTTCTGCTGGCCCCACTTATACTTCCTGCCTGGCTACTGGTCAATCAGCATTTTATTAAACGAGTGTACAAGGGCATTATCCCACAGCATTTCCCCTTTTTGCCTAAACAAAAAGTAAGGTTTTAACTTTAATATAGTAAAATTATGTATAACAAAACAGTTATCAAGCAAGAATTATAGTTATAATATCTAGTCTATTTGTATTTGGCAAATTAAAGAAAATATTTTTTCTATCCTATATTTGTGAGTCTAGGGGAAGTGATGGGTTTTTTTGTATGCTATGAAAATATGTTGCTTTTATTGGTTGATAAATAAAGCCATTTGGTCTATGGCAAGGCAGCTTGCAGGCAGGCAGAAAACCCAAACAAATAGACAGGAAGAGGAAGGAGAGAGGCAGAGCAGAGGAGATGCTGCCAGCCGCCACCATGAAAAGCAAGATGTAAAAGTATTGGTAAGCCACAAGCCATGTGGCAAAATACAAATTTATAGAAATGGGTTAATTCAAGATATAAGAGCTATTTAGTGAGAAGCCAGAGCCAGTAGGCCATACAGTTCATAATTAATATAAACCTCTGTGTGTTCATTTGGGTCTAAGCAGCTGCGGGACCTCAGGGCCACAGGAGCTGGGTGGGACCAGGAAAACTTCCAACTACACTCATTTAATAGTCTTTTTTTTCTAAACTTGCAGATGCAGAGTTTATCAGAATAGTTACTAACTCCATGGACAAATAGATGAAGGGATCGCAGCATGGTGGTTGTTCCTAGGAAAGTTCAGGCCATAACACCAGAGAAAGACATTATGGTCAGCTCTCTGAAGAGAATCTTAGTCCCTTATAAGACAATTTTAAAGCTTGAACTCCATTAATAAGGTAAATTAATTATCCTGCATTAAATATTGCACGTCTAGCCTCTTTCAGCCTTGGGAAATAATGAAAATTAGGTTATTCTTAAATTTATGAAATTAGATGGCATTAATTTAATTATATCCATTTAACATGAGATATTTTATAAGAAAATACTCCAAATAAGTCTCTGTATAGGAAGGTTTTCTTTTTCTAGGTCCCTTCAATGTTTAATTCTGTGATTTGTAGCGTAAAAAAACCTGCTGATTTCAGCACCACAGGTTCATAGAGTGCCATCAGCTAAAAGGAACCAGAGCTTGATGTCTGCAATTTAGTACATTACATAAAATATCCATTAAATATTCTTTTAGTCTGTGATATAAGGGAAGAAATTTATTCATTTTACCACTCAGTGGTCCCTCAAGGAATTCTATACAAAAAAAGGGAAAGAAAGAAATCAGCTTAGGAACTTGGAAGATGACTCAGATGGTAAATTACTTTGCCATGAAAGCCTGAGGACCCAAATTTGATTCCCAGGACCTACACATATAAAATCCAGGCACAGCAACAAGTGCCTGTAATCCTGGCACTGGAGAGGTAGAAATGGGTGGGTTCCTGGAGATTAATGGGCAGCTAGCCTAGCCTAGACATAGAGTCCTGGGTTCCTGTGAGATACCCTATCTCAAAACAACAAGGTAGATGGTTCCTGATATCACACACACACACACACACACAGACACACACACACACACACACACACACACACACACACACACACACCCCAGAGTTTTAAAAAATCAGTGAAAGGAAAAGACATACAGTTCAGTGGTTAAGATCATAAAGTACTATGTCGCAGGAATCTTAAAAGTTCTTATTAATAAAATCAAACCTGAGGCCAGTTATTGGGGTGAATACTGGAAGATCAGAGAAGCAGAACAAGCCACAGCCACCTCACCTCACTAGTTCCTCAGCTGATCCTGTTTCCTCAGACTGGAAGCCTCTGAGTCCTCATCCAGAATAGGTCTCAGCTGAACTGTTGCTCAAAAGCCTAAAAGCTTAACCAGCCAAATGCTTCTAGTTTCTGGTCTTCATGCCTTGTATATCTTTCTGTTTTTGCCATCACTCCCTGGGATTAAAGGCTCACTTCTTGGGATTAAAGGCCTATGTCACCATGCCTGGCTGTTTCCAATGTGGCCTTGAACTCACAGAGATCCAGAGGGATTTCTACCTCTGTAATGCTAGGATTAAAGGTGTGAGTGCCACCATTTTCTAGCCTTTGTATCTAGTGGCTGTTCTGTTTCTAACCCCAGATAAGTTTATTAGGGTGCACAATATTTTGGGGAACACAATACCACCACAGTACTATACTTATTGAGTATTGGAATTCAGTTTCAGCACCCCTTTAGGCAGGTCACAACCAATTGTAAATCCAGTTCCAGGAGATCTGACACCATGTCCTGGCTTTTGTTGGAATCTGCACTCAGTGCACATGACCACACAAATACACACACATATGTACAATTTATTTATTTTTTGTTGAATTTATTTTATTTTATTTTACAATATAATTCAACTTTACATATCAGCCATAGATTTCCCCGTTCTCCCCCCTCCCGCCCCGCCCCCTCCCCCCAGCCCACCCCCCATTTCCATCTCCTCCAGGGCAAAGACTCCCCCGAGGATTGAGATCAACCTGGTGGACTCAGCCCAGGCAGGTCTAGTCCCCTCCTCCCAGGCTGAGCCAAGCATCTCTACTAAGCCCCAGGTTTCAAACAGCCAATTCATACACTGAGCACAGGACCCGGTCCAACTGCCTGGATGCCTCCCAAACAGATCAAGCCAATCAACTGTCTCACCCATTCAGAGGGCCTGATCCAGTTGGGGGCCCCTCAGTCATTGGTTCACAGTTCATGTGTTTCCATTCGTTTGGCCACTCGTCCCTGTATTTCATCCATCCCTGGTCCCAACAACTCTTGCTCACATAAACCCTCCTCCTTCTTTCCGATTGGACTCCAGGAGCTCCACCCGGGGCCTGACTATGGATATCTGCATCTAGTTCCCTCAGTCACTGGATGGGGTTTCTAGCACAACAATTAGGGTGTTTGGCCATCCTATCACCAGAGTGGGTCAGTTCAGGCTATTTCTCGACTATTGCCAGCTGTCTATTGTGGGGGCATCTTTGTGGATTTCTGTGGGCCTCTCTAGCATTTTGCTTCTTCCTATTCTTATGTGGTCTTCATTTAACATGAGCATTCCTTGTGTTCCCTCTCTGTTCTTGATCCAGTTGGGATCTCCTGCTCCCCCAAGTTCTCTTTCCCTCGCCCCTCGCCCCTCATTACCCCCACTCACGTCCAGACTGTTCATGTAGATCTCATCCATTTCTCCATCATTGGGCGATCCCCGTGTCTTTCTTGGGGTCCTATTTTTCCAGGTAGCCTCCCTGGTGTTGTGAGTAGCCGTCCAGTCATCCTTGTAAACTAATAAAAAAAGTCTTCTAAAAATATATTCAGTGAAAATCAACTAAATGAGGAGCTCCACATTAACAAATATAAACATACTGGAGGGTCAGAAGGGCTCTCAATGACATATCTAGTTATTCCAGATTTTTCTTAAAACCAACCCATGACCCACATAGCCAAACAAGAAGCCCAATCTCATCCTAATTGTCTAACCCATAAATATACTCTCTAAAACCCTTAGACACACGGGGCTTCATAATGCAAAGGGAGACTATTCTGACCCCTTATACAAACAAAGAAATCTCTTCTTTCCAACGTTATCTTCAGCTTCCACTCAAGGCTTCTCTTGTCAAGAGTGTCTTATAGTTTTTCAGATACTTCTGTCCACTGGTTCTACCTCTGTTTGCAGCTAGCTACTTGCTCCATTATTAGCCTCTGAAACAAAGGTGATATTAATCACACAGGTGATAGATAGTTATAACTTCAATCTTCCTAGCACATGTGGATGAATTCTAAGGAGACACTTACGCCCCTCAGTCTGACTCTCACAGTAATAAAACAAAGCACTTCAAGAAACCGGAATATCCCCCCTCCCCAGGAATGAGGAGGGAAATTGTTGGGAGAAAGAAAACGCCAAAGCCCAGCTCCAGTCAGAGAGCAACCTTGTCTCCCAGAAAGAGATTTCACAACATCCTGAAGAGACTGGAGGTCTGGCAATGAAGAGCAAATTGAGAGAAATACCACACCTTGATTGGGACTGCTTAGCTATGCATAGCTCTGACATCTACTTAAATTTTAATTTCACTTCATGACTGAAGATTGACTTGACAGGGTCACTGGATATTTTGTCCATCTTCCTGATGTGACCACATTGAATAAATCTCCTTTTCCATCTCTTTACTATTAACTTGGCTGTTTTAATTGGCCTCTCGGGGCACAGACTAAACCAAGTTTGGTAATGTATTGAGTGCTTTTAAGTCACGGAACATCTTTATAAGTATGTTACACATTTGGCCAATACTGGATGGTTTAGGACACACACACACACACACACATGTGTGTGTGTGTGTGTGTCTGTATATCTCCATGATGTGTCATCTAGAACTTCTGTAATAGATGTCTGGAAAAACACCACAGGCTGAGTGGCTTATAAAACATGAATTTATACTTTTATAATCTTGGACGTTTGAAGTTCAAGATCAAGATTTTGTTTTCTCTCTTGTCTTGAAAATAACTTCTTTCTTGCTATTTGCTTGGAGGGCTGCCCCTTGTTCTGTGACTTCATGTAACAATGTCCTCTGATGGTAAAGACACTAACTAGATGTCCTGGATCAGGGATGATGTAACAACAATATTTCAACTGTGTTATTACTTCAAAGGCTCCATTGCACAAATCCTAATTGATCTTAATAATAATAATAATAAAAAACAGCATCAGATATCAGGGTGAAAGCTGAAAGATCAGAGAAGCAGAGTAGCCAGCCACTAGTTCCTACCTCTATGAAATCCTCAACCTGAAAGGGGAGCTGAGTTCCTGTCTCCTCCCGCCTTGTATTTCTCTCTCCACCCAGCCATATCACTTCCTGTCTCCACCTCCCTACTGCTGGGATTAAAGGCATGAGATCCCAAGGGCTGGGATCAAAGGTGTGTGCTACCACTGTCTGGCTCTGTTTCTCTTTTAAACTGGATCAGTCTTGTTTAGCCCAGGGTGGCCTTGAGCTCACAGAGATCCATCTACCTCTGCTTCCCGGAGTGCTGAGATTAAAGGTGTGTGCCACTACTGCCTGGCCTCTTCGGCTAACTAGTGTAGTGGCTTAGCTCTACACTCTGATCTTCAGGCAAGCTTTATTTGTTAGATCACAAGCAAAATGTCACCACAAGCTCTGTCTCCACAAATGAGAGGAAATAAAGTTTCAATGTAAGAATTTTGCAGGAGACATACATAAACCTGTAACATTCCTGAAATCAGCATGGCCATCAGAATCTGCTTTGATCTACTGGACAGAAGACAATGATTATCTAGTGTTCAGTCCTCCAGGGTAAGACTTTCACTTTGGGCCCTGGAAACAAATGTGTTTAATTATTTAAATGTTAGCATTCCAACAACAATATTCACCATCTGTAGCAAAGCAAGGCTTATTGAGCATCTCTTGGAAGCAGAAAAAGGAGTATATGGGTGTTAGAAACTTCTTTATCAACTATTCTCAATGACAGGATGACAAACATGTTCTGAGAGCACAATGATTGTGTGTGTGTGTGTGTGTGTGTGTGTGTGTATGTATGATTCTATATATATAATATTAACAATGTATTTTAAATGTAACAATAACAAGAGCTATAGAATTAAGGGTAGCAAAGCCCATAGCATCTACTAACATAAGGATTCTTGCATTTGAAATTTTACTAGACTTTGTTTTTTACAGCACTTTTAGTTTCACAGTGAACTTAGGCTGAAGTTAAAAACTTCTCGTATGTCCTACGCAATCGCACATTATCTGCAGCCTTGATTAAACCCATGCATTAACCCAATCAGCACAGGAAACACTTCAAACAAATCACATTTGGCAGTTTATTTGAACAAAGAACATTTATGGACTAGGTAGGCAGCAAGCAGAACCAGGAGAGTGTTAAAGGGCTCCACCCAGTAGTGTGAGTTACTTGAATAGACAAAGAAGTTGCTTACAGAAAGAAATATCTTGACTGGTTATGACTTGGCATTTGCCTTAATTTTGTCAAGGTTTGAGGGCTGCAGCCTGCAGCTGACTGGAGCTATGCTGCTGTGCTTGGCCAAGACAAAGCCGCTTGTGACAAGAATGCCAAGCTTCTCTTACAGTAATTGAAGTTACAGTCAGTTAAAAGAAAAATTAACACTATGGAGGCAACATTTTGATAGAGAGTTCTTATTGAGTTTCAAGGTTTCTTTGGATGCTTTTAGACAAGAATTCACTCAGATAAATTTCTTGCAAATATTTCCCCCCATTTTGTGGCATATTTTCTCTATGGCTTCACAAAGCAGAAGTTTTTAAACTTTGTTCAAATTGACTATAAACTTATTTTCTTATAAATTATGTCATTGTTGTGTATAAAACTTGTCACCAAACCACGGCCATCTGGATTTTCGTTCATGTCATGTTCTATTCTTTCATATTTGACCTTCATGTTCCATTTGAAGTTAGCCCTTGTGAATGGTAAATGCCTAACATTTTGCATATGGATGCCAAGTTATTCCAGCGTCATATCTTGAAAGAATTATCTTTTTTTCTGTTGTATTGATCGAATCATTTGTCAAAGATTGGTGAGGGATACTTATGATACTTATATGGCTCTATTTCTGAACTCAACATTCTGTGCCATTGATCTATTTGTCTGCTTTTTCCTGGACCACACTCTGCAATTACTGTAACTTGATAGGAGGTATTGTAACTGAGTAACTTAGGTTCTGTAAGACTGCTCTTCAGTATTGTGTTGGCAATTCAAAGTCTTCTGCTCCTCCATGTAATATACAGGTTCAGTTAGAATTTGCAAAGTATTTGGATGATATTTTGATTATGAGTGTGCTGAATCTATAGATAAAGTTGGGACAAGATGGCATCTTGGCGATATTGAATCCTCCTAACCAAGAACATAAATCTACTCCTCACTAATTACTTAATCAGATCTTTGTGGCTTTCCACATACACATTTTAATTATGTTTAGATTTTAGTATTTGTTCCTTATCGCTGGCTGGGGGCCCAGTCTTCAGCAGCACAGCACTCTAAGGAAATCCATAGAGTCAGCGTGTACCATTACTTTTTTATCTGAGGGGGTTAGGAGAAAGACACTCACACTCTCTCTTGAGGGTTTTCTTCTTTATTCTTCTGTATTCTTTATTCTGTTCTATATTCTCTTTTCTTATCTCTATCCAGAAATGTTCTTCCTGTCTCTCTTGATGTTTTCCTTCTAATTCTTTCATCCTTGATGTTTCCCTTCTAACTCTGTCTTTCTTCTTCCTTATTCTCCTTCTTCATGTTTTCCTTCTCCTCCTTCTAACTCTCTAACTCTTGATGTTTTCCTTCTAACCTTCTCATTCTTGATATTTTCCATTTAACTCTCTCATTCTTGATGTTTTTCTTCTAACTCATTTTAATTCTATCTCTCTTCTTTCCCTTACAACTTATATACCTTGGCAAAATATTTCAGATAACATAAAAATCACAATGTGGTTATATTCTGTTTTTCAAGTGAATGAATATAATGAATACAAGTAAAAAAACAGCATGTTTTCCATATCCCTTATGTGATTAAATAAATATTTTATGTATTATAAGTGAAAAACAAATTATCCCAAGAATGCACTTACATTCATACCCAAGCAACTTGTTATAGATTAACAGTGTGTAAGCAAATAAGATATTAGTTTACTGGCAGGCTGCATTTTGCAGTTACAAAGAAAATACCAATCACTTTATTACTTATCTTGAACTGTAATCTTAAAGAAATCACAAACCTAAACTTTTATATATAAAAAAAGAATCAGTCAACTCAACATTAAATTTCTAGGGTGCATAACCACTCATCAATAGTTTTTTATAACAGGAGATTGAGGACAAAAATGGGTATAAGGAATCAATCATGACCTTTGGTCATCAACCAATTCTAACAAGAAAGGCATGTCAGCTGATGATAATTGGGCTGTTTTGTTCTTGTTTCCTGAACTTAATGAGTTCTGTATTCAACTATGTGCCTTTCTATAACTTTAGATTGTCTTCTTGATTTTTCACCTCAAAGCTATTAAACAAAAACATCTTAGTCTAATTTTAAGTTATTTTCAAAGCTTTGTTTCAGCTATGATACACTCCAAAACCTGTAAACACATCTCCCAACTTTAAGAGTAAAAGAATTTAAACTAGCTGGGCTAGTGGGACCTAAAAACAACTGATTTTTCTTAACCATTAACCTAAACCACAGTCTATATGGCTCAATAGAAAATCATGTGTTCTAGCTTTTTGACACTTCCTTGTTTTATTTTTTATCACCAAAACTCTATTTAAACTAATATTACTATTATCAACTGGACAGTACAGCTTAGGAAGAAATTATCTTCATAATAGTCCGCAGTAGAACAGGATGTTTTCATGAGATAAACACATTACATTACAGGCAGTAGGGACCTCCCCACACCCATTCACATCATGAATACAAGAGAAAAATGTCATTGGCAAATATGTAAAGGCACAGCAGAAGCAAAAGACATTCTGGAGTCTGTGGTCTCAGGGCCTTGCCTATCCAAGAGTCACCCATCAGGGATTTCCCTCCTGGTGAGCTGACACCCTAAAGTCAACTGACATCTGCTGCTTTTCTACCATGGCCACCAGCAACTCTTTCTGTGCTAATGAAAGTGACATTTTATTTTTAATTTTGTATAGCCATGCTATAATAACTTGTTACTTCAAGGGTCTTTTTTCTTAGTTCTTTCAGATTGTCTCCATAAACAACCAGCCAAAGCACAAACAATGCCATTTTTATTTTGACTTTCATGACCTGTAAGTTTTATTTCCTTTCTTTGGCTTAATGGATCAGTTCAGACTTCCAGGACAGTTTTGAAAATCAGTAGTGAGAGGAGATATTCTTTACTTGTTCAGAAAAGTTATGAAAAGATTCCAAATGCTCATCGTAAATAATTTTATTTATTTTTTAATTAAGTTTTTTTAAATTCATTTTAAAACAAAGATCCCCCTCTTCTCTCCTCCAGCCTCTGCAGCCTCCCCCTTCCAAGCCACCCCCATTCCCTCCTACAAGGAGGTAAGACCTCCCATGGGGAGGTACATTGAGTAGAGGCAGATCCAAGCCCTCCCCCTTGCCTCAAGGCTTTGCAAGGTGTCCCATCATAGGTAGTAGCCTCCACAAAACCTGCTCATGCACCGGGGATGGATTCTGATCCTTCTGCCAGGAGGCCCCTTAAGCAGATCAAGCTACACAACTGTCTCCCTATGCAGAAGGCCCAATCCAGTCCCATGCAGGCTCCACAGCTGTTGATCTGAATTTCATGAGTTCCTACTGGTTTGGTTTGGTTGTTTCTCTCGTTACAAATGTTATCTTTAAAGTGTTGTAGTTAGCCTTTGTCAGTGTTCTTCTCTATTTTCAGTGTATTGAGAATTTGCTGTGAACAGGTTGCAGACTTTTCCAAACGTTTTTGCTGAATATGTTAATAGCATCATCTAATTTTCCAGCATAGTCACATGAACTATGTTAATTCGTATTTCAGTGTTTAACCAGATTTGCATGCTTGGGGTAACTCCTACTTGGATGTAGTATGTAATCCTTTCAATGAATGCTTGGGTTGAATGTGTTAGTATTCTCTCATATATTCTTGCATGTCTGCCATAAGAAATACAAATTTTCAGTTCTTGGAATATCAGTGGGTGGTTTTAGGACTGGAGTATACTGAGTTGATATTTCCACTGCTTCCATTTCCATAAAGGGATTTTAGAGAACAGGAATAATTTCTTCATAACACGTTTGTTTGTCAGAACTCACAAGTAAAATTATTTGGGTCTATTTTTTCTGTTTGAGAAGATTTTAAATTTTGCATTAAATTCATTTAACAGTTGTAATTTTAATCATATCATTTGTTTCTCTTTATATGATTTCATGAAATATGTCTTTTAGATAATTGTTACATTTAGTCTATTGTATTAAATACGCAAATTATGGTTTTGCACTGTGCTCATTTTTTGTTTTGTTTTGTTTTCTGGTTTTGGTTTTGGTTTTATTGAGACTCGGTTTCTCTGTATAACAGCCCTAGCTATACTGGAACTCATTTTGTAGACCAGGCCAGCCTCAAACTCACAGAAATCTTCCTGCTTCTGCCTCCTGGGTGCTGGGATTAAAGGCATGCACCACCACAACTGGCTACTGTGTACATTTTATTCACATACTATTCCCAGCATCTATTGTAACAATCTCTTCTTCATCTCTGATATTAGATCTTCACATCCTTGCTATTTCTCTTCTTAGCTTGTTAAGCTAACTAAAATTCTACAATCACGTTTATTTTAAAAAGACCAACTAGGAACACAGGTAACAAACAGAGGCACATTTTTTTCAACTGTTTTTTTTCTTTTGTTTGTTGGTTTGTTTTGTTCTATTTGGGTGACTTTGTTTTATCTTATTGTATCTTAATTATTCTCTAGATGCCTGTTTGTTTTCTAAGAAGAGACAGAAATGGTATAGATTCGGATTGATGGAGAGATGGATCTGGGAGGAGTTGGGGGAGGAGAAACCGAAATAAGAATATATTGTGTGAAAAAAACATATTTTCCATAAAAGACAAATAGAGGGGAAACATAAGAAAAAAGCAATCTTTGCTTTCAGTTTAACCTATTTTGTTCTAGTTTTTGTTATTTATTTGGCATTCATTCAGGATTTAATTTTATGATTCTTTGTCTAAAGTGGAAACTGAAGTGATAAAAGTTAGTTACCCTTGGATAACACATTCGTTCAGTGTTCACTCTTGCCTGTGAGAGCTGCTTTCACTGTGCCGCACAGATTTTGATAAGTCCTATCTTCACTTATATTTAGTTCAAGTAGCTTTTAATTTATCTCAAGATGTCTCCTTTTACCTGTATGATATTTAGAAGTTTATTTGGAAATTTTGACTCACATCTCTCTTCACTCAATTCTTAGTAATTAATTAAGCAAGTAATTTCATTAAGTAATTCCATCTCTTCTTGATTTATCAGCTCATGAATATCCTCATCCAGGAAGCCTCTCCTTGCTCTGCGAACTCCTCTGCCCTAAACTAACACAGCCTGCTTCCTCTTTCTTTTTGTTAGTTCTAACATGGAGTATCTTTTTATTATTACTTCAAACAATTTCGAAATTGAAATATATTTTGATCATGTTCTTTCCTCCTCAAAGTTCATCCCAATCTTCTCCCACTCCCTACTCACCTAACTTTGAGCTTATTCTCAAAAAACAAACAAAAACCCAATACAAGAACAAAATGTCCAAAATGTAGAAACAAAATACAGCATCACCCAAAAAGAAAAAACAAAACAAAACCGTAACAAAACTGTAACTTGATAAAAGCACACCAGCACACACACACACACACACACACACACACACACACACAAAACCCACAATGAAAACACAGTGGAGTCCATTAGTTGTTGGTCAATTACACCAGAATATGAGATCTACCCTGGAGTGAGTAATATATCCCAGGTCATTCCATTAGAGAAATCTGATTCTCCCTTTCCCAGCAGGTATAAATGGACAGTTACATTTTCACATTAAGCTTAGTGGCTGGGTTTACATTCATTCATTCACTCATTCAGTTTTTTTTTAATATGAAAAAATTAAAATAAAGCAAAAACTATCACATTGAAGTCAGACAAGACTTGAGTGAGATATCCTGGACTCAGAAAGACAAATAAGATATGTGTTCATTTATATGTGCAAATTAGCTGTTAAGTCAATGACAACCAATCAACAATGAAACAGGAGTGGAATGTCTAAGAAAACAAGTATGGATGGACAGATATCCCAGAGAAAGTGATTAAAACTAAGTTTCAGAGCACACAAATACTGAATTTAATCAAACTAGGTTTGCCTCAATGAAGTCCAGAAGTAGACAAATCACTATTTTTACTCTAGTTTCAAGTAAAAAAAAAAAACCTCATTTAGTTATAAAATGTATGCAGTTTCCATAAGCTTCCAGGGAAGTGAAATTTCAGGGAAAGCAACCAACAGAGTGGACAGTAGGAGCCAGACGGCAGCACTGCTTCTTTGGAAGCAAATGTCTCAGAACATGGGTCAGAAAGGTGACATACAGGGGATGAGTGCAGACTACTGGATAAGTATAAGGACCCCGAAACCTAAGTATAGGAGTATGCCACACTTCTTTTCTGCAAGAACCCCACCATGTATTCAGCACAGTGAACCTAAGCAACTGTCCTGAGAAAGACTGCCTGTTGGGATACGGTAGATGAACAAGAAATAGGGTTCCTGAACAGGAAGCAGGTCTAGTCAAAAGGAACCAGAACTGCTGTGATCAGCATGGAAAACTGGGCGGACTCTACTCTTGTCTGCCCTGCATGCCAAAACCCTTAACCTGTCATGAGAAAGAGGGACAGAAATTTGCATCTTTGGGATACTAGGGCAGTATCCTTGTAGAAGAGGCGAGAATGTGTGTAGAAGAAATGAAATAAAATATCAAAACCAGGAAAGAGGCTGGAGTGTGAGTCAGACCCCAAACTTGGAGAAGGAGCAGGAATATGTGCTAACACTCTATCGGAGGCCCAGGAGGGAAGTGCAGATCTGAAACACAAGGCTGCACTGTACCATCACAACCCAGCTCTATGCCGTCCCCAAGCACTCAGTCATGGCATAACCAATGACAGAGACGCCACGAGGAAGATGCTCTCTGAAGTGGATCAAGAGCTGTGCTGTTCAGACGTGGAGAAAATCCTGTTGGCATTCAGCCCTCACAGTAAATCCAGTGTTTACTCTAGGTAACCGTGGTAACAAAAGTTTTTAGAAACCCTCAAACCAATTCCAGTTTCTGACTAGATTCACACAAATATACCCAGAAGAATGAAAGGCATACCCATTTACAATCAGAAAAAAAGATCATTTTAGTCTCTGTAATCTCCCACCGTATGTATATTTGTATCTTCTAAAAAAAAAAAACTAGAAAGTTAATCTCTAGAAAAAAATAAGCACAGCCTCCAGATGTAATCAACACAAACATATTCAAATATGGCATGGATTAGGAAATATTTAACAGGAAATTTACAGCAATGTTTTACCACTGAATTGGTTACCCTCTTCATGTCTGTAATAGAAAGGTCATTTTACACAACAGCTGATAAACAATTTTTAGATAAAAAGAAACATATATAATATAGTGAAAATAGCTGGGCAGTGGTGGTGCATGCCTTTAATCCCAGCACTCAGGAGGCAGAGTTAGGTGGGTCTCTGTGAGTTCAAGGCCAGCCTGGTCTAAAGAGCGAGATCCAGGACAGGCACCAAAACTACACAGAGAAAATCTGTCTCGAAAAACCAATATATATATGTGTGTGTGTGTGTGTGTGTGTGTGTGTGTATGTATATATATGTATATATACGTATATATATACACACATATATATGTATATATATAATAGAAATATAATTTCTATAGAAATAGAAACCCTAGGATAAAAGTGGTAAGAGGAAGTAAAACTTCCAGTGAAAATTCAGCAGACAATGATGGTTAGAAGTAAATCAATAAAAGAGAGGTCAGTGGCAGTTAACCGACTGAAACAAAGTCTGAAGAGTGAGAAATTATAGACTAGAAAGAGCATCCGGGATCTCCTGGGCAAGTGCGTCACTGAAATCTCAAAGGAGAAGAATGAAGAGTAGTGTATAAAAAATATGCAGTCTAGTACTGCTTAAATTTTTCTCAAAATAGTGACAACCAATAAAACAAAATTGTTAGGTTGCTCAAAAATACCCTTCAGGATAAACACACACATTCACACACACACACACACACACACACACACACACACACACACACACAAAGTAAGTGTGTCATATTTAAACTACCCGTGAAGGCACAATTTTTTTAATAAATCTAAACCTCACAAGCAGAGAGAGAGAATGACTGCTCTGCAAAGTCCTGTAGCAGA
This sequence comes from Peromyscus attwateri, assembly GCA_902168425.1. Classification (NCBI taxonomy): domain Eukaryota; kingdom Metazoa; phylum Chordata; class Mammalia; order Rodentia; family Cricetidae; genus Peromyscus; species Peromyscus attwateri. The sequence continues at coordinate 20,971 of CABHPP010146734.1, read as the reverse complement.
AGACAATGAAGTAAGGTTCCTTAAAATAATTTTTAAAAGTCTGCCAAATCATAATTCTATACTGAAAAAAAACCAACTTATACAGTTGAAATAAAGAATTCTCAAACAAAAAACAAATAATTCATTGCTAGGAGACAGGCATTGCCAGAAATTTATAAAGTTATTCAGGCAAAACACATAAAAAGAGCATAAACCCTATCCACACAGACATGGCAAGAGCTATGAATGTCATAAAGAAAGGAAAAAGAAAAGTATTCAATGTCTTATTTTAATTATTCTTCTAAAGTATATTTAAATTAGAAAAAGAAACAATATATTCCATGCTCATAGCATATGCAAAAAACAAGTTTATGGTAACAGCAGAAAGGAGGGTGCAGTACATTGGGAATATGATGGTGCTAGGTCCCTTCACAGCATCTGAAGAAATGCAGTATTTCAAAGTAGTCTCTGATTAACTAAGAATTCATGTTATAAATGAGTGTATATAAAACATGGCAAAATAATAAGCTGAGTTGACTCAGGTTTCAATTTTTAAATTCTCTAATAAATCTAGAGGGGACAGACGAAGGAGAAAAAAAGAAAGAGTAGACAGAACAAGCAGAATGCAAAAAGCAAAATATTAGGGGGGAATGTAAGTGCATGCTTAACCATCTAAATGTCAGTTATCTAAAGTCATAGCTGAACGTCTGTCAGTCAGAATGAACAATAAACATTAACTTCATATTATTTATGGCAAATCTCCTTTTAACTTCATTGTACTAGATTAGATTCAACTCACACTTTGATAGGCAGTTAGGTATACACATATACATGCTTACACAGACATGTGACTCTGTGTGTGTGTGTGTGTGTGTGTGTGTGTGTGTGTGTGTGTGTGTGT
>CABHPP010146734.1:0-20081 GCA_902168425.1 Peromyscus attwateri | reverse complement strand
TGTGTGTGTGTGTGTGTGTGTGTGTGTGTGTGTGTGTGTGTGTGTGTGTATTAGTATACAGGCTTCTATCTCTTGGATTTTCATTCAGAGTGCCTGGAAGGAATGTCACCTAGAGAGCATCATGGATGTCTAGCATGTAGATTTAATAACTGAAACATAATGAAGAGAAGAAGAAGGAGAAGAGAAGTACGGAAAGGCGCTGTAGCTGCTGCAGTGGAAGTGGCTTTATGTTGTGAAGTGCTTGATCCCAGTACCTGGTCAAGGAGAATTCCAAATGAATCTCCCATATCTGTGGTATCCAAAGCATGAAGACAGGTGTAACAAAGGATGGGAAGATGAAAACACTACAGGCCTGCCTGTAAAGACCACATATTTACTAAATCTGAAATAAATATGCCACAATATAAATAACTGTATTGAATGGCAACCAATAAAATAAATCTCTGTGAGACCATAGTGGCAGTGAAGTGAATAAGCCTTCAAATAAATATACAATTGGGATGGACGCTCTCCCCTGTTAGAGAATTCTAGGGTACAATTTTTTTTCAGGATATATTCATTTTTATTCTATATCTGGATGTGTTTGATTTCATGTATATAAGTGCACCACATGTATGCTTGGTCCCTACAGAGCCAAGAGAGGGTGTGAGATATTCAGGAGCTGGAGTTGTAGACAGTTGTGAGCTGCTATACAGATGCTGGGCACGAAGCTTAAGTCTTGCCAGAGCAGCAATTGTTCTAACTTGCTGAGCCATCTCTCCAGTTTTAGTGCTTAAATCTTGAGTGAATGAAGTAAATAAGAAACCATCAAAGAAAATCACAAGTTTCATAGTTAAGATTCACCCTTGTATATGAAAATTGTGGGGTCAAAACTTAAAAGTCAAACAAAATATGTTTGTAGTTTCAAAGTAGATGTTTCATGGTATATATTCAAAAAGGAAATCTTTGCAGTTGGGAAATGTTGTTGACACTCTCTTAATGAAGTAAATAATGCTTGTATTTCCCACATTAAGACCTCATAGGGCCACAGAGGGGGAACAGTCTGCAACCCCAGGGCTTCAGAGCTGGATGCAGGAGGATCATGAGCTTAGATCCATCTTGGGAAACAGAGTGAGGCAGTATTTCTTAAAATATAGAGACAGGTACCCTTGGTTGAATATACCCAGAATCATACACATTCCTATGGTATTCATGACAAAATGCTTCCACCACAATACAGGCATAGGGAGATAGCAGACGACTTTAGAGCGCTACAGAATGTGGACAGTTATTCTTGATTAAGCCTGAAAAGCAAGAGAAGACAGGTTTTCAAAGACTGGAGGATACTGGAAAGATGTGACACCTAAACACATCATCATTGGAGTCCCCATGAAACTGAGAACAGGACAGTAAGACTGACAGAAAGATTTAGACTGACGAGTCACGGGCTTCCAGTGTTTGTTGCCTTCTTATCAATTACCCTCTTTGACTAATAAATTTACTAGCATTATAAGGAATAGGAACATTAGGAAGGGGATTATGAGTAAAGTGGATTGCTCCAAAACTGTGGCAATTTCTCCTTAAGTGTAAACCCATGTAAAAATTTCAACATGAAAATTTTAAAGAAACTATTTTGTTAATTAGTGAAAATTTCTAAGACTGAAAGTATGAGAAAATAACATTCAGTAAAACAATTTAAAATGAAACCTATAAGGAATCGAGGGCCAACAATTTAACCTGTCTACAAGCAATATTGTCTTCCAATCTCTACCAAAGACCACACAAAATAAATAATGTAAGGAATAGTGAAATATCTATCCAAAGAGGCTTGAACAGGCCTGCTTGATAAAGTCTTCAAAATATCAGCCTGACCTTTAAACTTCCGAAAGCCATCTTGCACCACTTCTTCCTACCTTTTAATCTTCCCTTACCCGTCTTACTACTTGATATCCACTGCCTCTTCCGTTTGACATCTAGCTTTACTTTCCGCTTCCCGACATGAGCACTGGTTTCTGTATGACTTCTGAGTGGGATGCTTCTTTGCCACAGGCAATCAACAATAAGGTAATCCCGAAGTCAAAGAACATATAAGTTCATACCATCTTATACCAGTTACTGTATGGCATGGTGATTAGCAAATTTGAGAAATTGAATTAAGTTTTGAATAACTAGTGGAATTCAGGTAAAAATCAGTAAAAACATAAGAACAGTAATTATCAAGAAAAGAATAATTACAAATAAGATTGAGCAATACTGTCAGGAAATACCTGATAATTTCTTCTCTATTTAGGATTAGGTTTTCAATCAGTGGTTCTCAATCTTTCTAATGCTGTGATTCTTTATTACAATTCCTCATGTTGTGGTGTCCCCCAACCATAAAATTATTTTCATTGCTACTTAGTAACTGTAATTCTGCTACTGTTATGAATTTTTATGTAAATGTTTTTAGAGATAGAATTTTGTCAAAGGGATAGAGAACCACAGGTTGAGAAACATTGCTTTAGAGGATACAAGAGTTTCCAAAGTTCTCTTAGAATGTAGACTCCTGGTCTCCATACTTCCAGACAACTTCCCCTCACCATCTCCTATTATCTCAGCTTGATAGAGCTAGGAAAAAGTAAGAAGTTGATAATAGCAGATAAATGCAGAGTATGAAATTATTTTACTGTCACACTAAGGAATAATAACCTGTATTAAAGGTTTGTTTATATGGCTGTTCATTTATTTTGAACTGATATTTCTTAATAATTGTGGTTTGAATGTAAATGAATGCCCCATAGGCTCATTTGGATTAGGAGGTGTGGCCTTGTTGGAATAGGTTCTGTCACTGGAAGTGGGCTTTACAGTTTCAAAAGCCCATCCCAGGCACAAGGTCTTTCTCTCTGTCTGTTGTCTGCAGATCAGGATGTAAAGCTTTCATCTACTGCTCCAGAGCTGTGCCTGTCTGCTCCCCACCATGATGATCATGGATTAATCCTCTGAAACTTTAAATAAGTCAACAATTAAAAATTTTCTTTTGTAAGAGTTTCCTGGATCATTGTGTCTCCACACACAATATAATAGTAACTAATAGTTTAAAGTACATTATCCTCTCTACCCCAGACTTCTTATCTGTCAAATGGCAATACATTGTAAATCTATGTAGTTTTTCCAATGGTCAATAAATAATGGTCATTATTGTGATAAATATTATTTTATGATGTACATGATGTACATGAATTTTTTTGTAGGGAGCCTCAATATGCCTCCCAGATTGGCCTCAAACTTAACTAGCATTCCAGCTTTGCTATATAGCCCAAGCTGGCCTCTAATTGCTACCCTTCTGCCTCAGCTTCTAGGAAACTTGAATTAATGTGTACCCCAACATAACCCATTGATTTCTGTAATGTTTTTATATATCAATATAAGAGTGAATGTTAGTGCCTATCTTTCCTTCTATATTTCATTCAAAAATTCTAAATTTTCTGTTTACTTCTTTTCATATGTTTTTAAATTTTTTTCTTCTCCTCCCCAGCCCACCCCCATTCCCTCCTTCAACAAGGTAAGGCTTCCCATGGGGAGTCAGCAGAGCCTGGTACATTCATTAGAGGCAGGTCCAAGCCCCTCCCCCTGCATCAAGGTTATTTGAACCAACAGCTGTGGAGCCTCCATGGGACTGGACTAGGCCCTCTGCATAAGTGAGACAGTTGTGTAGCTTAATCTGTTTAAGAAGTCCTCTGGCAATAGGATAAGGATCCATCCCTGGTACATGAGCTGGCTTTTTGGAGCACACTACCTATGGTGGGACACTTGTACTTTATATATTTTTTTCAAAACAGATAGAAAACCAACAATGGTGTTGGGGAAATGGTTTTATTCATAGCCTCACTTACTAGTAAGGATACAATAAATACTGAACAAATGATTGGTGAAAAAATCAGATTTAATCACTTGAACCTATATCATGTGTATCATGATATATTACAAAATAATATATTGTACTGATAAAATTTGGACAGGTGAGTTATTAAGTCTTCAAGGAGAGCTTTAATACTATAATGTCTTACGTATTATCATAGTCATGCAATAAGGAAACTTAGAGGTGAGATCATTGAGTATAATTTCACTGAGGCTGGAAATAAAACAGCACATACTGACTTAGGTACCACTTTTTAAACAAGTTATACAGCCAATTTATGCTTGACACCTCTCTGACAGTTTTCCCCAATATATTCAAACCAATAACTTACTCAGAATGTACTGAATGTCTACAATATGACCCAAGCTAATTAAACCTAGGGATTTGTAGAAAATAGTGGAAAAATGTCTTGACATGCATGATTGCATCCATCCAGCTCTTCAAAACTGCACTATTTACTTTTCTCATTGTTGGGTCACAACAAGAGCATCAAAAGGAAGAAAGGAATTAATTTGGCCCATGGTTTGAGAAAGGATACAGGTCACCCTGGAGGGAAACCTAGTTGATGGGTGCCAGAGACCATTGGTCATATGGTAGTCAAGAAGGACAGGAAGAGGAATGCTGTTGTTTAGCTCTTTTTCTCTAATTTCATCTACTCTAAGACCTCAGTGGGTGGAATGGTGTCATTCATTTTTAAGAGATGGTCTTTCTTCTTCAATCACACCTCTCTAGAGACACCCTCAGAGACACGTCCAAAGGAGCATTTCATGGAAAGGATTCTAAACCCCAAAAATGATCAACCATCTGAAACTAGATCCCCAGGGTAAGAGGGCTGGGAGGTGGGTCTTATTGAAGTGTTTTGGTTATGAGGGCTCTCTTCAGGAATGAATTAATACTGATATAAAAGGTCTTATCACATTATGTTTATGCTCTCTCCTCTCTTGTTCTTCTGCCAGGTGAGGAAAGGATATGGGTCCTCTTCACTGCCTACTACGTGAGGTTGAGTAAGAATGTGCTCACTTGATGCTGGCTCTTTGATCTTGGACTTTATAGCCCAGGGCTGTGAGAAATAAATTATGGTTGTTTACACATCATTGTCTGTTGTGTTTTATTACATAGCACAAGTTACTGACAGATCTTTACTCATGAAATTCAATGTGATATAAGTTGCAAAGATAAATAGAATATACAAGCCATAATTAAATCATTATCCATACATAGACAGTTTTGTCATGCCTGTTGGTATTCATGAGTCCAAAGAAGTTACTTAAATTTGTAAGGAGGCATCAAGCTATATACTAATACCATTTTAATTAAGTTTGAATGTAACATAAATTTTCCAGTGGAGTTAGATATAAACTAGGAAAATAAGTTAACAATAATGAATAAAGTATCTTTGTGACTAAATTTAAAATAGGGTGATATTGTGATCATAAAAGTTTCATAATTGTTATTAAATAATTTTACTCTTTATTGACTAGTACACTAGAATATATTTGAAATATAAACAGTGCCAGGCACTGCAAAATCATTTATTTAATGGCTAGACAAAAAAAACTTTCAGTTTGCCAACTTTGAGTGTAAAAATTTATTTTTATTAACCTAGTAGTGACTAAGAATCAACTTGCTTTCGAGTAAATTGATTTTCAGTGCACAGTAAAATCATTCCATAGCAATAGCAATGAATCTTTGCATGCTCATTTATATATATGCTGGCAAGAAAAATGGTGGCATTGCCAGATAATTACTAAATTAACAAACTAATTATAGAATATTTCTAATTAAAAAAAGAACACAATTGATCGACTAAGCAAAAGATCAACAATTTCTGTTCCTTAGCACAAATTCTGTTTAAAGAAAATATAATTCTTCCAAGGAGAGGTCAATACTCAAAAAAAGACAAATAATTGATTGCTTTTTTTTCTCCTGCATGATTTACTAAATCAAATGGAAACACATTTATGTGTTAAGTATTCAAGCTCTCTAGAAATCAATAAGTATCTGTTGGCATACCTTAGACATTACTTTTTATGTGATATTATACATAAGCATTTCATTAAAGTGAGTTTGTAAGGATAGTTACCAGCAGGGCCACATCTGAGTCAATAATACTACCAATGGATTCAGCTTCATTAAAGGAGAACAAAGGCTGTTACACACACAGAATAATGCCCCTGCATTTGACTTCCTGCTAACATCTTCTTCTCTTTGATCCTGTTCTTACAAGCCTATAATCATCAAGTTTCAGGCAGCCATTTCTTTAATGTGAAAACTGGAATAGCTGAGAAGATAATTTCTTAAGGCAGGTAGGACGGGACTGTGCCCTGCAGTGCTGTGTGATCCGATTCGGAGAGAAATGGATTGCCACTTAAATTGTGGACATATGCAATGAGATCCAAATGGCCAGCAGGGTTGTGGGATGGCTGCCAAGAAGATCTTACAGATGAGTGCTCTATTGTCACCTTCGCTTCTTGCAGACGAAAGCTTAACAAGGAGCAAGTGATTCATTCTGTTGATTGTTACAGAAAGTAAGAAGAGCTTCTAGGGAAAGCTGTAAAAAGAGTAGGCAGGCAGCTTTAAATGGCACATTACTAATGTGGAGACTCTCCCCTCTCTTCAACTTCACCAGTGATGGCGCAGCTGTGAGGAACACATTTGAACATGACGTTGTTGGTGACTGAAGCGAAGAACAATGACACCCAGTTACCCCCGACCAGCCTGCGGCCTTCAAAGGGAAAGACACTTGCGTTCTCTGTTTATAGTAGCACTTGGACATCTACGAACAGCACACAGCCACCAAAACAGTGAGCGGCCATGTGCTAGCAGTAGAGTCACGTGTTTTCAGTAATCATCATTCCCTTTAAAATAACTGTTAGCATAGAATGTCAACATCAGAGCTCAGAAAAGCATCTCATGTCTAAACCCTTTTGGACCTATAATCCGGCTCTTTGAAAACCCCCTTAAATATGGAACTAGTGATTGGTTTCTCATTTGAGGGGAGGTTATAGGTATTACTTTTGGCTATAAAAGCAATGAAAATCATTGCGCACAGGCTGCCAAGATGACCCAACAGGTGCAGGCATGTGCTGTCCAGCCTGAACACCCAAGTTCAACCCTTAGGATCCACACAGTGGAAGGAAAGTATCAACCTCCACAAGTTGTTCTCTGAACTCCGTAGGTTCACTGAGGTGCGTGTGCCTGTGTGCACATGTACATACCTGCAAAAGAAGGAAAGAAAGGAATGTAAAGAAATTAAAAACAATCCACACAGAAAATATAAAGTTTGCATTTCTAGCTAAAATAGGAGCATGAAGATCAGTCACAGAACTTCCTGTTCTTAACACTGTAAATTAAGACAGAGATATGAGTTTTTGTAATGAACAAACGATTTCTCCCCAACAAATAGGAATGTTACAAACGGTTATATATAAACTAACATATGGCTCTGGAGTTGATGATGTTAGGCTGCCTGAATGTAATATTTTATGGCTCTCCATGTCAAAGCCTATAAACACTGGAGCGGGGGTAATCAGAAGAAGCAAGAGCGTTAATGTATTCATAATAATGCAGAGAGAGTTAAAACATTTAAACGATTTCTCACTAGATTAACCAGGAAAACAATGTCAATGTAAGAAGCATAAGGATTGTGAAATAAGAACGGTAAAGAGAAATCAAGTCAGGAATTAATGAAGCAAGAAGAACAATGTACTAGTATTGATAAGGAATTACAAATCATCCTAAATAATACATATCAATATACTAGCTGAAACAACGAGCCAAGAAAAAGGAGCAAACATCAATGTGTTTCATACTAGTGCTATTTTGTTTTATTTCTCTTAGCACACAAGATAAATTTTATAACAGCAGAATTGAAAAACTAAATGAGAAAGACTGTGCTATTAAACCATTCATTATTACTCACTCAAGAAAAAGCAGCTCCTGGGGACAGCACACAAAAGAAAGTGAAGATGGTGCTGCCCATCCTTAAAACAGAAACACCTGCTGAGGTCTAGGATGGTGAGTCCTTGCAGTCAGCCCTTCTCATCCATAGGAACTACTTCAGAGCAAGACAGAGGTGGAAATGGTCCCAGATCATGGTCTAAGGACACCATAACTATGATTCCAATAGTAATAGAAGAGAAAAACCTAGAGGCTAATCTCATTTTTGGAACACAGAATATTCTCTGATTGAAAAAATACAAGATACAAATCATACGATCCAGTTCTAATGTGCAGACTAAAGGAAAGATGTACCATGTCCTAGAAAATCAATGATGGTTGAACATCAGAAGTTTGTTGAGGTAAAAAAAAAAAATGTTGATATAATTAAGGCAACTTACAGATAAAAAGAGAAAACCAGTTCAGAAAGACTGATTAAAATCAAACTTACTTGGCCGGGCGTTGGTGGCGCACGCCTTTATTCCCAGCACTCGGGAGGCAGAGGCATGCGGATCTCTGTGAGTTCGAGGCCAGCCTGGGCTACCAAGTGAGCTCCAGGAAAGGCGCAAAGCTACACAGAGAAACCCTGTCTCGAAAAACCAAAAAAAAAAAAAAAAAATCAAACTTACATTTAAAAATTAAAATATCCATTGTGGTTTAGCTAAGAAAAATTAGTGAACTTGATAAATGGTGGATAACAGAAACCTTGCACACACACACACACACACACACACACACACACACACAATCAATCAATGGTAAAACTCTAGATTCTACTAATACATTGAGAATAGTTTCGAGTTGAAATTTGAGATGAAGGTATATTACTTGTGTAATTTCAAAGAAGGTTTTAAAGTAGCCTCTTAAAAATTATTGTGGCTGAGCAGTGGTGGTGAACACCTTTAATCTCAGTACTCAATTAATGAGGAAGCAGAGGCAGGCTGATCTCTATCATTTCAAGGCCATACTAATCTACAGTGCAAGTTCCAGGACAACCAGGGCTACACATGGAGAAACCCTGTCTTGGAAAACCAATAATAAATGAATAAATAAATAAAATACAAAGTTTAAAAATATTGTGACAGGGTAAATACAATAAAATATACAGGCTGTAACACTGGTTCATTTGCTTTGGAGCTGCGTAATTGGTCTTTTTGCTTGTTAAAACTGGAAAAAAATCTGAGATAAAACAATTTTATTATTTAAACAAACTACTAGCAACAAGTAATTTAACTTTAAAATACATGTGTTAAACCCCTATCCTTCTGAAAATCACAGTATTGGAAATCAGCAAGTCGATAGAAACCATTAATAGTGGTTTGTGAAACTCTATGTGCTAAATCCTAGAGGGAAGATGAAGGACACAAAATCCAGACGAAACTAACGACACAGAGAAATCACACAGCACCTTGAAGACATAGCTTGTAAGTAACCACTAGGGTCAACCCTCAGGGCTGTTGTTCACCAGGCTAGAACCTAACAGCTATGCCATTAGCGAAGTCATTCAATTATTTTTGTGGTCAATATCTTCTATTAGAAGGTGAAAAACATTTGGATTTATACTAGCCAATCCTCTAGATACTTAATGCAATAGCTTTATTTTATAAGGAAAGGTATTTCTGTTCTGTTTTCTCCTGAAAAGAGTAACAGATGAGTGTGTGAGAGAGTGTGTGTGCGTGCATGTGCTCATGTGCCTGTGTGTCTGTGTCTATAAGAAGAGAAACCATAAGTCCACACAAATACCCACTCACACAAGATGAAACTGCCATCGAAATAATCATGTGCTTTTCTCCAAAGAGTATGTTATGAGTTATATATACATACACACACACACACACACACACACACACACACACACACACACACACATATGTATTACATTTTCTTTTTGATACAAAGATAATGATACTTTTATTTATTTTCTGCATATTGGTAGATATATAAATCTTAGCCTTTTGTTGGAATAAACAAGTGGTGTATTGGTATTCTTTCAGGTTTTATGTTACCTTTCTTTGTCCAGCTCATCTCATCTTGCCTGTTTGGTTTTAATAGTGAAAGATACCATAACTAATGTATAAGTTCCTTCTTCTTAGTCTGAAGTAATTTTGGTTCTAATAAAGTATTTATCCTAAAGTTTGAAGATTTCTATTTTCTGGTCTAGAGAATATAACTTTTTAATAAGAACATAGAAGCATAATGAGTCTTAGTCTCCTGGGTTTCTCTCCTATTCTGAAAACATAATGTTATAATTTAATCTCCCTGCAAGCCTTTCAGTGTGTAAATTGGAATTTCTTTCTTTCCTTCATATGTGAGCTAAGATACCAAGTGAACGTCTCGGGTCCTATGGAATCTGCTGGAAAGAAGGGTGATGGAGATTTCAGTCTTCCATTCGGAAACAGTTGGCTCTTCTGTTGACCGTTTCCCCAACCCGAATGACACAGGTGAGGTGAGTACAGAGATGGCTTCAATCCCAGTGCTCAGGGAGTTGGATGTGAACAAAAGCCACCTTCAGGAGTCCAAAGTCACCAGGTTGCAGACTTTTGGAGAAGACTAGATCAGGCACATCAAAATAAACCTGCACAAGGCCACAGCTAACTCTCCATTGCTCTTCTGGGGGATCTGATGTGGTCTAAGTACAGTGAAAGCAGACTAGATCCTTGAACATGGCACAGGGAGTGGGTTACTGAATGTTGATGGACTAGAAGCTTGCTAATGCCATTCCTCGTTGCCATTATTTCTAAATAGACAAGAAAAGTTAAAATTCATGATCCATAGTTGATAATCTTCTTTTCAGACACTGTACAGTTCTCAATGGCTCAAAATGTTTGAAATGTAATTCCTAAGCCAAATTGACATTTTTAATATCATTGTTCCTTCTCAGGCAATTAAAAACAGAAATGTTTAAATGCAGAGACTTGCTCCATATTTCTTTCTTTTTCCACATGGAAAAATGAACAATTCTAATTTTCTGTAGCAATAAAGAGAACAAACTAGGATCCAAACCACTTTATTCCATTATTTGGACTTGTACATGATCTTCCTTCCTTTATAGACTCCTATACTAGAAAGAAAATGTCTTCAGGATTTAAGTACTAGTCAGTTCTCTATGACTAAGGTACACTTGGTATTTGAAGGTTCATCTATTTTTGACTCCCACAATGTTTCCTCATTTCTCAGACTGTGTCTGGGCTGCCTCTTTCACCATCCAGATAAGATGTAACGTGGTCTTAATTTTATTTAAGTCCAGAATGACTAAAAAGGTCAATCTACTATAAATTATTATGTAAGTGAATCAAATGCCTTCAGACTTGCAACTCTGTCATCCTCACTTAATCCAATGTTCCTGTGTAGACTTCACTCCAGGATAAAGACATGTGTCTGTTTATTTTAAGTTGGTATAACGGGAGCAACTAGGTACTTACACAATGATTATGTAGGACAGAGGCTTGAGTCTGAAGCAATGATACCCATAAGAACACTGGCACAGTGGTTTTCCAAAAGAGACTGCCTGGTCGGAATGGAGAAGTGGGAGATGGCCTGGCAAAACACTACACTAACAGGGACAACTGTACTTTTGACAGTGCAAACTTCAACAAAATGTGCCAAACTGAATCCAAGAAATGTGCTCATAAAATATAGTATTTAATTTTCCAGTATTGTCAGTTCAAGAAAGCATGAATGCATGGAGCTGTTAGAGATACCAAGAGCTAACTCATCTTCCATATTCCGCAATTCAAACTGTTCTAAGTCTGTTCTTCAATTCTTCTGGGATTTGGGCTCAATCCAGTATTTCCAACGTCATCTTCTGCAAACTATGCTCTTTGCATGAGTCTTATGCCAGGCAAAGTGAATTAGTTTACATAATTTCCTGGATATGTTGCAACATACCCTATTTTTGTGCCTTTGATCACCCATCTACATCACACTATTTCTTCAGAGTAATTCTTTTCTGAAATGTTATGCAAGGGTCATTCCTGCTGCATTATGTGCCTTGAAGGCAATATCTTTCTGATATTTTAATATCCCTCACTGCCATTTTAGCATATTTCCATGAATATAGGAATTAACAAAACATTTGAGAAAACATAACAGAAGCAGTTGGACAATTTCACACCAGTGGTTTCCTTCATGTGTGCTTTATGGAATATTAACTTTATTGTAGACAAACACTACACCTTAATTTCCCAAACTCCTTTCAGATTTGGAACATTTCATTCAAATCAAACATTTGTTTGTATGGCTATTAGGATTAGAATATGTTAGGATTTGGATCAGTTGGGTCCCAAATAGTACCAATATGCACCTATATCTAAAATCCTGTACATGTACAAACAGTGAACTCTTGTAGATCTATTCAGAGTTTAAAATGGCTTCCTTCGATACACCCAATTTGCAGCTGTACACTCATTAGTGTACAGTTTCACATTTTAAGTATTCTTTAAGCTACAACCACACACAGGAGTATTGTGGAGATCTTAACTGATTATAGTCCTGTACATTAAGCAAAAGATTAAGCACTATGCATTTTCATTCATACATTCTTACCTAGTCTATCTCAAACTATGGACATATAGAAATAGATGGTGAATAGGTAGAAAGAACTATAAAAAGGAAGAAAAGGAAATGAGAGATGGAGGCACGGAGGGAAACACATGGGTGGTTGGATCAAATGGTAGAATGGAGCTTTCTGTATGCAAACCAGAAAATTTTAAAAAGAAGGGATATGAAATTCTGGGTCACTGCTACAGCACCCAGTGAATTGTCCAGGCTGGATGATTTCCTCTCTGTCTATGTGGCTGAGTTGTGACTGTTTCTATATTTTGGAAACATTAATACTTTATACAGGCCAATTAAGTGGGTTTTCATTTATGTATGAAGTAAAAGCAGATCTCCCAAGAGTACATTCCTTACATTATTACTTCTTCTAGTCCCCATCACATTTAAAACTTCCCTTCCCTAATCATCCAGAGCAATGGTTCCCAACCTTCCTAATGCTGCAACCCTATAATACAATTCCTTATGTTGTGATGACCCCCCTGAGCCATAAAATTATTTTTGCTGCTACTTCATAACTGTAATTTTGCTACCTTTATAACTCCTAATGTAAATTTCTGATACATAGCATATCTGATATATGACCAAAGGAATCTCGACCCACAGATTGAGAACCACTGATCTAAGGCCTCATGCTTATTGTCCTTTATTCAATATCCTGTGCAATAAAACATCAGGATAGGCTGAAGCTATTGAGATATAGTAAAGAACATAAAATATACTCTTGGTTACTAAATCTTTAAGGTTTTTTTCAGATTCTTTCAATTAGACAATATAACCATTAAATTATTTTTTTCATTATAGTCATATTTAGATTTTGATTTTGATTACATCTATATAATTCAGGAAACATCAATACAATCACAGTATCCCTCACAAACTGTCAGGCTGTGATGTATCAAGCCATCTTTATTGTGTTTCTGTCTGTCTAAATACAATACTGAAAAGACTCAAGCACCTTTTGAAATTTATATATGAAAAGGGACAATAAGAAATATTCTGTGTGCAGAATTTCACAGAAACTAAGTAATTACTGCAATTTTATTTGGCTGCACAATACAGAAGGCCTGTGACTGGGTTACTGAGTTCTTACAAAGTAGACATGAGGTATCAGTGGTGAGAATAATGGATTTTTACAAATTAAAATATTCTTCTCCATTTCCTGGCCAGCTACTGACTCAGAATTTGACTTTGAAATGTTAGTTAGTTGGGGAGAATTTTGCTGAAACCTAGGTTTTTGTAGCTCAGCTGAGTTGTCACATAAAAAGCAACCATATATTTCTTTTGCTATTAAAAAATGGTGTTTTTCCTTTTCTAAGTATCCATTTCATGGAAATAAGAAAGAAAATTTCTCACATTTGAAAAATCTTTGACTAATTTCTTAATTTAAGTAATATGTGGATATTTTAACTTGTAATGTTTAAAATAAACTTGAATATATTTAAATGGAACTACATATATCTATTTATATATCATATTTCTTTTATTGTATATTTTCTTATCTTATTTTGTATATATCATATGTGGCTTACAACTGTATTGTCATGGTTGTAACACTTACATGATGTAGCTTTATAAATAGTAGTGAATAAACATGCATTATGTACACACAGAGAAAACGGAAAATTCCTTCACGTTTATGATTTTCGTTTATCTCCGTATTCCCTGAGCTCAGCTGAGCACCTGTGAGAAGGGGCCTAATAAATGTTTCAGTGAATGAAAGGACCAAAAATCTCAACTTATATAAATAAAGAAAGGAAACTTTCTTCATATTATAAAACATTTTCATCATTTCTTTACAATGATATTCTAAAGGGTAAGATACTGACATGAAACCTGGAGGAAACTAATAGGTAGAGAGAGGTGGGGAGGACAGAGGGAGAGGGAGAGGGGAAGAGAGAGAGAGAGAGAGAGAGAGAGAGAGAGAGAGAGAGAGAGAGAGCTGCTTTCAACATGATATTCACTGGCACTACTTCAACTTCTATTGTTCATCCAGAGATTTCTCCCATGTTTATATGTGTTATTCATCAATCAAAGAACGAGCAAGCCAACATTGCTTTAAAATTACTGTAATGACATGAGTCTATTCAATACGTGTGGGTGGACCCAATTACTTGATTTGATTTTTGAGAATGGTTATATTCTCCTCTATGTGTCTGTAATATGGAGTGAAATAACTAAATTTAGGAAAAGAATAAATGTAACCTAGGAAAATCACATTCCTAAACCAACCATGAAAATTTAAACACCAATAATTAGTTGGACACATTATCTTTTACCCTTCACATCGAATGCTTGACGATCTGTTCATTCAAACTTAGTGAGAGAAACAATTACTTGCTGTCATGTACTTCACTGCATGGCAGTGTAAACAGTTCAATCGTGGATCCTCAATATTTTAGGATCACAGACACCACTGAGATGTAACCTAGGCTTACTCTCAGGAAAATACACACTCAGGAGCCCTGGCTTCATTTTGGGGATATGTGTGCTTATTTGTGCACAGAATATTCATATCCATCTTATTTAGGATGCTTATGGACCTATCAAAGATGGAATGTAAAATCCCTCTGCTTCATAGGAGGTGTAGAATACTTCCTGTCCAGTCCTCATTCTTCTGTGCTAAACCATAGACTGGGCAAACACTATCAGCTACTTGGCTTACTCTCTTATGAATTTTTGATTCCTGCAGGGAAGGGAAGTGAGCTAATGATGCCATCGACTATTCCATGCCAATACCATTCTGGTAAGGGTCTGAAGAATTAGACAGTTGCTTCTCTTTTACTGACTTCTCCTAACCTCTGTGAGGCAACAATCCAGAATCTTGCTTGACAAATCCATATTAATCCCAGGTGCATTACACCAGTGAGTGACATCAGCAGAAATGGAGAGGTCAAGTGCATGGACCTACGCAGGATGCAATAGAAGCCCAATTAGCTGGAGCCCAAAGCTTTTCCCTTACACTGATTCATTAATAATAAAAAAAAGATTAATGTAGTCTCAATTTGAGAAATACATACAGACATGTCATTTATCAACTCCCTCCAATACCTTAATGCTTGCTGTAAAATATTTTAGCTACATGGAGGAATCAAATCTAAAACCTAAAGCAAATTTTTAAAACTGGTGTGGAGGGGGAAGCTGAGAAGCCAGGAGTCCATAAAAGGGTCCAAATCCCCTGAAGCTGGAGTTATAGGTGGTCGTGAGCTGCCTAATGTGGATTTTGGAAGTAAACTCGGGTCCTCTGAGAGAGCAGCAAGTGCTCTCAACCAATGAGCCATCTCTCCATCCCAAGTTATACTGCTTTTTATTATTTATTCAAAACTTGCAAAACTAGTTTCTTCAAACCTACACCATCTCGTTCTGAGGAAATTTCAAAATATTGAATTTATTCTCTATCAGTTTCTCGTACAACCAAATAATTTTAAAAGGAAGATTACTCAATAAATAAATAAGAATAAGAGGGTACTTTAAATTCTGTTTACTTCATGAAATCTTTAGATTATAGATGAAACTAAAGAATTAGCAATGTTTAATTTTTATATATGAATATATATATTCGTGCTAGTAATAAAATAAGGTCTAATATGTGTAATTTCCTTATTTTAGTTTTGAAAATACTTTTAACTCCATCCAAATAAAAAGTATAGAGGAGATCAGTAAGTTCTATAAGTTCTAATTTCTCAGCCTCGACTGCTGCAGCAAAAAAAAAAAAAAATAGACTAAGCAGACAGGTATCTCTCAATTTTGGATGCTGAACCGTATAGGATCTAAGTGGAGGTCAAGTGTGATGAAGAAACTCCTGTCATCTGATGACATCTTTCTAGGATGTCCTCCACTTATCAGGGTACTCACCCTATCAGGACCCTCACTTAACAACCCTCTGTGACCTGATTGCTTGCTGAAAGCCCCATAGCCAAGTATCATCCCATGTAGATGGCACTTCACTGCAGATTTTGAGAACAACCAAATATCAGTTAACAATTGTTACCAATTTAATTGGTATGTGTATGTGCATGTATATATACGTGTGTGTGTGTGCCTGTGTATTTATGCCTGTGTGTGTATGTATGTATACAATCTCTGTTATAATTAATATTTTGGTGTAACTAATAATACACTCGGTAACAGTAAAATAAAATTACTACATATACAGATTTGACAGATAAAAAGACAAAGTCATCTGTCCTGTCTTTAAATTTACTTTCCTGTTTTACTATTTACTCCTAGTTATTTGGTTCAAACAAATAAGTACATATTTTTACTCTCTCTTCTAGGTATGCACACCATAGTTGTTGAATAAACTGAGCTGTATACGGTCTCCTCTTCGCACTGTGTGCTGGTTACCTTTTCTGGTAACTTGACTCAATCTAAAGTCACCTGAGAGGAGAAAACCTCAATCTGGAAATTATTCCATAAGATCAGGCTATAGACAAGCCTGTTGGGGGAGTCTCTTAATGAGTAACCACTATTAGATGCCTCAGCCTGTAGTGGGCAGTGCCAAATCCTGACTTGTTTTCCCTGGGTTCTATAAGAAAGCAGGCTAACTAAGCCATCAAGACTGGGTCGGTAGGCAGCACTTCTCCATAGCCTCTTCAGCAGCTCCTGCCTCTGGGTTCTTGCCCTACTTGAGTTTCTACCTTGTCTTTCTTCAGTGGACTGTTATGTAGTATATTTAAGCCAAATACCCTCTCCTCCCCAAGCTATTTTGGTCATGGTAGTTTATCACAGCAATGGAAACATAATTAAGACAGATTCATATTCTGAAGTTGCCTTTATATTTCATTCCAAAGAGCAGCATGAGGGGAAGGGCCGGTTTGCGTTCACACTGTGTTCTGAAGCCTCTTCACTTATTCAATATTTCCAAGCAGACAGCGAGGCTGCTGTTTTGTTGTTGGTCCTGCAGTTGCATTGTCTTTCTTGGAGTCTTATGTTTCTTTTAAAACTAAAAATTGCTGGGAATCATTATCAGTACGCACAGAGGATGCTAGTTCTGTTTATAATTTCATTGTTCGTAGATCTGACATTCATCTTTTAAATTCAAAGTTGTTTTTCACCCATGAGGTAGATCAAGGATTTATTTCCCCAGATACACTGAAGGAAGCACACTGGTACTTCCCCCAGTGTTGCTAATGAGTGTTCACTTGATATTGAGTACTAGTGATAACTCACATGGATGGAAACTGGAATAGGAGGTGATGTAATCAGTCAGTGTGTTGAGAATAACTCATTCTTTTACTTGTCAACCAAACTGAAAAGGAAACCAAAAATGTTCTCTGGGTGATTAAACTTCCCAGCCTTTAAATACCTATCAATTCTAGACTTTCTCCACATGAAAAATTTAGAATGCCATTTTAGATCTCAAAATTACTTCTTTATCATATTCAGTTGAGAGTCTCCTCTCTATCTGGTATTAATTAATTTTTTTCTAGCTAAGCTGGCAAATTTTCAATGCCTCAATTTAGTTAAACTGAATGTATCTTAAGCCAGGGTACCAGAATGACTACAATATAATAGCATCTTCTAGGTGTAATAAAGATGTTACAGCACAAGCTTTCAACAATATGGTTGCCTGAATAAGACATGCACAATAGTTGACATGCCATTGTGGATGGAGGACATCTTCACAAATCTACACTGCTGGATGAGTTATAGGAATCCTGTTTTGGTTGAGAGAGGGCAGATCCATTTTCTTCAGGATTTAACTGGAGCTTATCCACTCCTAACTGGTCAGATCTAAACATATGTACATATACACAACATGCATGGGACTCAGTATCTTTTAAAAAGTAATGATTATAAAAGTTGTCATGAATACAAGAGAGGATGGGGACAAGGGAAAATTGGAAGGGGAGATGGAGGGCTTTAAATTACGTAAATACAGTATATTCACATATCAAATTCTCAAAAAAATGAAAAATCAAAAAATATTATTTGAAAGTTGGAGTGACTTCGTATGATTCCTTGAGATTTGAAACAAGCAAATGACATATGAAAAGTCATTTATTTTGTCCTAAGAAAAGAAGTAGACAGTATCACTTCTTGTACTCTACTCTCTTTGCTCTGAATTCTGTCAAATAACGAAATTAGGAAATCAGAGGTCATCTGTGAAACGGATATAATGAGTCTGGGTCATGTTTAAGTAGGACATGTTCTAGAATGTTTCTGCTTGCTTTTTCTAAATTTTTGTAAAATCTTCTAACAACAATAAAGAAAATGGGAACCCAATGTCGTTTTAAAAGGAAAAGACTGAATGTGAGCATCTCCTCTTCCTACTAAGGGGCCCTTGTTAAATTACAGATTACCTTTACTGTTCTGTGCTTTCTCTCCTGCCGAATTCTGGGATTTTTAGATACAGCCACTGAATCATTCAACTGTTCTTCTCATGCTCTGTCTCTCCTCATCATAGAACTTCTTCTTATCAGTGTTTATTCACTGAAAGCTGCCACTGTTAATTTGGTGTCTTTTTACAGACCATTTAGAAACACTAGAGATTAAAATTATTTATTTTAAAACCCCATAGTAAAAACAAAAGACCCAAATCCCAAAGTATGTTTTTATTTGTCTTAACATGATCCAATCATCACCTGATGGTGAGACAAGGGAACAGCTTCCTGCTGCCAGATTTTCAGTTGAGAAGAGAGTGTCTCATGAAGGGAGAAATCATTTTTCTTTAACATTTTATTTAAATTTTTTTCATTTTACATACGAACCCCTGTTCCCCCTCCCTCCCCTTATCCATCTCCTCCTCTCATCCCCCCACCCAACCCCTCCATCCTCTTCACATAGGGGGTAAGGCCTCACTTAGGTGGTCAACACAGACTGGCATACCAAGTTGGGGCCAGATCAAGCCCCTCCTCCCTGCATCATGGCTGAGTAAGGCATCGCACCATAGGGAATGGGCTCTAAAAAGCCAGTTCATGTACCCGGTATAAATCCTGGTCCCATTGCCAGGGGCCCCACAAACAGATCAAGCCATGCAACTGTCACTCTCATTCAGAGGGCCTAGTGTGGTCCCATGCAGGCTCCACAGCTGTCAGTCCAGAGTTCATGAGCTCCCACTAGCTTGGGTCAGCTGTCTCTGTATTTTTTTCCATCATAATCCTGACTCCCCTTGCTCCTATAATCCCTCCTCCCTCTCTTCAGCTGAACTCCAGGAGCTCAGCCAAGTGCTTGGCTGTGGGTCTCTGCATCTGCTTCCATCAGTTACTGGATGTAGGTTCTATGATGACAATTAGGGTAGACACCAATCTGAGTACAGAGGAAGGCTACTTCAAGCACCCTCTCCACCACTGGCATGAGTCTTAGCTGGGGACAATTTCCCTAGCTCCAGATTTATCCCTAGCCCCTTAATGGTTCACTGTCAAGATATCTCTTTCATTGCCCTCCCTCTCTACCCCTCCCCCAATGGGAAGGGGGAGTAGAAGGGAGGAGATGGGCGAAGGGAACAAGAGGGTTCCAGATGGGAAAAAAGCTTCTTAAAATTGATGTGATGTCATACAAGTGAAAACCTTTTCTAATGAAACCTAAAGCATAAAATGGGGTGTAGCTAGAGTTTTCCTGCCTGGCCCAAGGTCAGGATAAATCTCTTTCACCTGCCAGTCCCACAGCCGCTCAGACCCAACCAAGGAAACACAGAGACTTCTATTGCTTATAAACTGTATGGCCGTGGCAGGCTTCTTGCTAACTGTCCTTATATCTTAAGTTATCC
>CABHPP010146733.1:18786-40800 GCA_902168425.1 Peromyscus attwateri | reverse complement strand
TTTGTTTTTTTTTTGAGACAGGGTTTCTCTGTGTAGTTTTGGTGCCTGTCCTGGAACTCGCTTTGTAGACCAGGCTGGCCTCGAACTCACAGAGATCCGCTTGCCTCTGCCTCCTGAGTGCTAGGATTAAAGGCAGGTGGTGCACGCCTTTAACCTCAGCACTCAGGAGGCAGAGCCGGGTGGATCTCTGTGAGTTCGAGGCTAGCCTCATCCACAAAGCAAGTTCCAGGACATCCCAGGGCTACACAGAGAAATCCTGTCTCGAAAAAAAACCAAAAAGGTTTCTGGAATTAGATAGTCAGGAGACTCAACACATTGTAATCTCACAGAGGGTTGCAGCTCTTGAGACCATGCCTGCAGGGAGAAATGGACACTTAATTTACCAGGTACTGGGCACTATGACCTGAGAACTTGTATTTCCTGTTTGGGTGCATTCTACCCTACAGAAGCCTAGGATGATGGTGCGTAGGTAACTGAGCATCCTGGTCTCCACACATGCCCATAAGTAAACTGGCCAGGAAGCACTGTGTATCTTAATCTCAGCACAACACCTAGAGACAGCGTGCTCTGAACAGCAGCTACGTGTTTTTCACAGCTGGGAAGGCTGGGGAATCCAAGAATCAGACAGATTGCCTGCTGAGGGCTTCCCGACCACAAGGAGTGGTCTGAGATTCACCAAAGAAAAGCCACCAGCCCTGGGACTCTCCCGAGCCCAGGTCAAAGGTCACTGTGTCTGTCCTCCACCCGCACCCTCAGCCCCCCTCATGTGAATGCTATCTGCACACAGAGGGAACTGGACCCTCAACTGTTTCTAAGCACCCAGCGTGAAGATGCCGCTTGACCTCACTGCGGTTTGCCTTCCCTTGACAGCCTCTTCCTGTCTCCCTGGACTCAGCTTCCATGTCACAGGCCTGTGGAGGCCCCTGGACCACTTTTGCCAACTGTGTTAGTCAGGGTTCTCCAGAGTCACAGAACTTATGGGATGAACCCCTCCCCCCCACACACCCTTTCTCCCTCTCTCTCCCTCCATATATATAAACTGCCCCCCCCACACATATGGAAGTCTATTAGAATGACTTACAGACTGCAGTCCAACAATGGCTGGGTGTGAAGGAAAGTCCAAGAATCTAGTAGTTGCTCAGTCCCATGAGGCTGGGTGTCTCAGCTGGTCTTCTGTAGATGCTGGAATCCCGAAGAAGTAGGCTCCAATGCCATTGAAGGAATGGATGTGCTGACGAGGCGAGGGCAAGCAGGAGAAGAACAGACCCCTTCCTTCTTCCACTGTCCTTATGTAGGCTGCCAGAAGAAGGTGTGGCCCGAATTCAAGGTGTGTCTTCCCACCTCAAGGTCTGGATTAAAGGTGTCTCAAGGTCTGGATTAAAGGCGGGTGTGTCATTCAACTTTTAGGATCTGAATCAAAAGCCTGTGTCTTCCAGCTTCAAGATCCAGATCAAAGACATGTGTCACCCGCCTCAAGACCTGGATCACAGGTATACCCCCCCTCCCCATTTCTGGATTATCATTCATTCCAGATGTAGCAAGAATAGCCATCACACCAACCATGGCTTCCCATGGTCAAAGCTTCACAGCCTGTCGTCACGTGTTCTGTTTTCCTTTGGCGATCTGTGACTTGAGAGAAAAAAACAGTGCCTGATTACCTCACGGCTGTGTATCCAGACCTCTATATCCACTGGCTCAGCAGCTCTGGGTTTAACCAAATTCTTATTAAAAATATCTAAAAATGTGTGTGTGTGCTTGTCACTGGTTTTTCCCCAAGAAATGTAATGCAGCAACTATTTGCATAGCAAATTTGCATTTTATTAGTTTTTAGATCTAGTTTAGATGTATCATAGAGGTTTCAAGCATACAGGACGGGGCTGGCAGATGGATTAGTGGGTCAAGTGCTTGCCACACATGCGTGAGGACCTGCATTCAGATTTGCAGCACCATGGAACAAGCTGTGTACAGTGGCAAGCTCCTGTAATCTGTTGCTGGCCAGCCAGTCTAGCAGAAATGCTATTTTAAGGTTTGATGAAAGATGATGTCTCAAAATAAAAGGTTTGAGCAATGGAGGATGGTACCCAATGTTGACCTCTATCCACCTGTTTTACTTGGGGTGCTGGATTGTAGGAGATTGGTTCTTGTGCCTTCTGAGAGCACCAGCATCTGTAGATATTGAAGTTTTTTGTTGTTTTTTTTTTTACATAAAATGACGTAAGACGTGCATACAACCTGTGCACCTCCAATAAACACGGAAATGCACATGCATGTGCGTTTATTGCTCTACTTGGCGGCGTGAACACAGGTGAGCGGGACCTAAAAATGAGGCAGGCTAAAGTCCCCAGCAGTAGCCAACTTTATTCAGAGCATTATAAGAACATCAGACACCATTTTGGAAAGGGGAAAAGATTATCCACTACTTTTTTTCCTAGAATCTTACCAATTTGTGGTCTCTCCTATCAGTCAAATGATTGGTAATTAACTTCTGGCTTTAATCCAACCAAAATATTGAGGCAATCACCTGCAAAAACAATCACCAAGGTTTTGAGTATTAACCACAGCCAGGCTGGTACACTTATCCTAAATGGCATCTTTCTCCTTGTCACCACAAACTAGGTATCAGTAGAGAGGTAAGGATGGAGTATATTTTAAAAATCCTAGCTGCATGCTGGGCGGTGGTGGCACACGCCTTTAATCCCAGCACTCGGGAGGCAGAGGCAGAGGGATCTCTGTGAGTTCGAGGCCAGCCTGGGCTACAGAGCGAGATCCGGGCTAGGCACCAAAACTACACAGAGAAACTCTGTCTCAAAAACAAACAAACAAACAAACAAACAAACAAACAAAAAAATCCTAGCTGCAAGGCAAGCAGGCAAGAGCTCGGGAGTCTGTGAGAACCGAAGTTCAGACAACAGGAAACAGAATGCCATACAATATTAAAAACTCCTGCTTCCCCAAATCAGTACCCTATCTTTGTGGAGTCCAAGTAACAGGAACCAACTTCAATAGAGATAATTGAGGTAACCAGCTTTCTGTTACTATCACAAAACACCTGAGACAGTCAACCTATAAAGAGAAAAGGGGTGTCTTCTCTCATAATTTTGGAGGTTTTGGTTCATGGTCAGTGGCCCTCATTGCCTTGGGACAATAGAGAGAGGGTTTTGAGTTAAGAGACTAATTATATAGATCAGAAAAGCAAATGGTGCCCCTTGCCCAGGTGAGAGGGATTAAGACAGTGGGCAACGGAACTTAAGAAATGAAGATGTGGAGAAACTGTCATTGTATAAGTGATATATCTGAGAGAGAGGGAGGGAGAGGGAGGGAGCTTGCAGGAAGAGAGGTTAATTTGGTAGTTTTCCATCAGGCAGGTGGGCGTTCAGGCCAAGGGATATAAACTTAAGAGCTAAGTCTATGACAGAAGTGAACGGATACAGTGAAAGATGCAAGTCTAAAAGTTTGCTAAATGGATGAAAGAGTAAGGATACATAGAAATCAGTTAACAACCTGGGAGCTTTTACAGGTCCTTTGGAAAAAGGCTGACAACTATAGAGTTGTTTTTTTTTTTTTTTAAAAAAAAAAAAAAAAAGGAATGAAGGAGACATGACAGATTCCAGACCCAGAGCTTCTACCCTTCCTTGGTCTACCCACTGCAGACATTACTAATCAATCAAGACAATTTTCTCCATAGTGTTTGGATTTCCCAATACTATGCTTTACCTTCATCAGATTAAACTCCTGCCAGGAAAAAAAAAATCTCTTTGTTGTTGTTGTTTGTTTGTTTCTTTGTGTTGAGATAGTATCTCTCTGCATAGCTCTGGCTGTCGTGGAACTTACTATATAGACCAGGCTGGCCTCGAACACAAAGATCCTCCTACCTCTGCTTCCCAAGTAGGCTTAAAGGCTCTGCTAGGCTTAAAGGTAGGCACCACCAGCCTGGGAAAAAAAGTCTTAGCTATTTTTGTCTGATGGAAAAGTTAAGAGAGGAAGGTTCTTCCAAAGAGATTGGGCAGAGGTCATTTTCAACACTACGAAGGCACAAGAGAACATTGAGAGCAGAGCCTGAAGAAAACAGAAGGACTATATAGTGTTTTGAATAAAAATGACCACCACAGGCCCATATTTTTGAATGCTTAATCACTAGGGAACGGAGCTGTTTGAAAGGATTAGAAGGATTTGGAGGAGTGGCCTTGGTGGAGGAAGTGAATCACTGGGAATGGGCTTTGAGATTTCAAAACCCCATGTCAGGTCCAAGCTCTCTTGGCCTGCGTATCAAGATGTAGCTCTCAGCTACTGCTCCAGCACCAATCTTACCATGATGATAATGGACGAAACCTCTGAAACTGTAAGCAGGCCTGTCTTAGGATTAGTATTGCTGTGATGAAACACCATGACCAAGAGCAAAATGGTGAGGAAAAGGGTTTATTTGGCCCACACACATGATGCTACAACTAGCATCTTGAGAATTCTTTTTTTTTTTTTAATTTCAAGAAAGCAAGTCATATTACATTCTCTCTGTGGATAAAATTTTACTTCGTTTTCCTCACCTCACTTAGGATTATAACAGACACCTGATTGCCAACATACATCAGAATGACCCATTTACAATGTGATATTTTTCCTTTTCCTTTTTTTGTGTGTAATATATTTGTGTGTGTGCGTATTTGTGTGGGAGTGTGCTAACCCATGCATGCACATGAGGAAGCTGGAGGCAAACATCAGATATCTTTCCTGGGTCACTGTGGTGATATTGTATATATATATTGTGCACCCTAATAAACTTATCTGGGGTCAGAGAACAGAACATCTGCTAGATAGACATAGAAGCCAGAAAATGGTGGCACATACACCTTTAATCCTAGCATTCTGGAGGCAGAGATCCATTCGGATCTCTGTGAGTTCAAGGCCACACTGGAAACTGAGTCAGGCATGGTGGCACATGCCTTTAATCCCAGGAAGTGATGGCAGAAAGCAGAAAGGTATATAAGGTGTGAGGACCAGGAACTAGAGGCTTTTTAGCTTTTAGGCTTTTAGCAGCAGTTCAGTTGAGATCCATTCTGGATGAGGACACAGAGGCTTCCAGTTTGAGGAAACAGGATCGTCACCCCCATACCTGGCTCCCCTGAGTTTTTTTATTTAATAAGACCATTTAAAGATTCGTGTCACAGGTCACTTCTCAACTTCATTTTCAGAGACAGGGTCTCTCACTGAGCCAGGAGCTCAACACTTTGATAGCCTGACAAGCCAGCAAGCCCATGGGACCAGCCTGTGTCCTGTTTCCTCAGCACTGGGTTATAGTCATGCTCAACCATGCCTGGCTTTTATGTGGATTCTGGAAATGGAACACAGGCTCTTACTTTATCCACAGAGCCATCTCTCTAGGCCCTGCAGCATGAGTTATGTTTACATATTGAAATATGTTTGGTAAACAGTAGAAAAATAATCCCTACATTTAAGTGGCTGCACAGGTTGGAAAACCATTTGTCAATATGTAACACAATGCTCTGCTTTCAATATTTATGACAGTTGACTTAAGACACATAGATAAGCTAGAGATGGCCTGGAGGCAATTGGACAGACTTCACCAACGTCACTAATGTCACTAACGTTCAAGAGTTCCCAGGAGTCATCCCAATTCTGACTTTGACCTTGGGCCAGTTGTTCAACCCTTATAGTCCTTTGTTTTCTTATCTGGAAGATGACGATTCTGGCCACAGGAACTCTCGATGAGAGAAAGTCTATGAGTTATCTATAGCCAATCCACCTTTACCCCCATATTTATTTGGCTGAATCAATAATTTATATGCGCCTGCAGGCCAGTTCTTCATAGTCAAGATTTCCTTACTCATCTGGCTCCTGCTGAAATAATCCCTCTCATCCCTGCCTTCTAATGACACCATCTGAAGTCTCAAGTTTTGGAGGTCAGAGTTGACGACATCTGTGTTTTCAAAGTCCAAAGTTCCTGGGAAGTGACCATCAATATTCATACATTCTGCAGCTGCCTAGACTCCTTAGTATTCTGAAAACTTTGAGCTCTCCCCTGTGCTGGGTGCCCCAGAGGAATTTGGATATACCTGCAGGTTTGGTTACTGTGTCGATTGAAGCACATCCAAAGGCCACAGCATCCGCCTCCTGCATGTTAAGTGTGTTCTGGCTGAAAGTTCTGATAAATGTCTAAAGAACTGACTGAACTCCTGCCCCCAACTGTGAAAGTCAATGGGCAAATCTGAGAAATATAACAGTTATTAATGCTCCTAAGTGCTCGAGCAGAGACTGGTGTTGGGGCTCGGGCCGTGAATTTCTGAAAACGTCGGGCGCTGGACAGCTGCGGGAGGGCAGAAATTGAGTCAAGAGGACCTGTCTGAATGCCACCCACACACAAGCATCCTTTGGCACTGACTCCTCAGCTCCCAATGGCAGAGAGATCCGCTCTTGACTTCCTGGCTTGCCTTTTGTTCCTCAGCTCTCTCTGCTATCGTTTCCCAGTTCAGCTCTTTGTCCTTTTCCTTCACTCTTTCAAGGCTCATCCATCTTTTGGACGCGCTCCCCACCCCCCCAGCCAAAAAAAAAAAAATCCTTTGTTGCTGATAACACCTCTGCATCCTCCTAAAGCCCTGACACCCCCATGGGAGTAGCCACATAGGCTGAGAAAATATGAGCCCACTTCCTCCCACCCAGTACACCCTGCCCAGTCCCCCAGGGGTTCACATCCCCATCACCTGCCCTACGCCGCTGCCTTACACTTCTCTCTCACCATTTCCTTCCATGGGAGGCCACCTTCCTTCCGTCCCAGCTCCTATTGCCTTGATTTGAATTGTTTTTCCATCCCACTATTTCCACCTTGTTCCGATCTTGCCGCCTCTGCTCCCGCTCTTTCCATTTCAGTGACAATGATCTTCTCAAAGGACAGCCAGCTCAGGTCTCCCTTGCCTGTGTCCTTCTTTGACTAGGCAAATAAAGTCTTTCATTTCCTGCCCCAGCCACTCCCCGGACTTTGGAGAGACTTTAGTCACCTCCCGTGTTGACACTTCTGCCCAGATAGGCTCTCTCTCTGGTGGTCTGGTGTTTACCTTTCAGGACCTGTTATTCACCTTTCGGGACCTCACCACCATTGTGCTTCTTCCGGGAAAACATCTTTAACCCTGAAGCACATCTTTCTCCCCAGAGCCAGAGTGGGTCTAGATCTCACTCCCAACACTTACAAGGTTTCAGTTACAGCAGCTGGGGCTGGAATCATCTGAAGCCTGACCTACTCAGAGGATTGGCACCTGGACTAGGGACACCTGTCCGGTGGGACCGGCGAGGTATCTTAGTGACTGTTTTCTCTATGTCTCTACACCATCAGCATACTCTAAACATCCGGCTTCTTATATGGCAGCTCAGAGATCCACAGCCTCATGGAGAGAAAGAAAATAAGAAGCAGAAGGAGGAAGACAGAAAGAGAGAGGGAGAAAGGGAAAGAGAGGGAGAGAGAAGAAACCTATTTCCTCCTCTGTCCACACAGCACAACCCTGCAGTATTAGTTCTGTAGTACTCCATCAGATCTGCTTGGCACAGAGAACAGCCCAGGTAAAGAGAGAGGACATAGACTCTGTCTTTTGATGGAGAGTGTCACAACAGCACCAGACTCTGGAAATGCCATGAGCGTTTTGGAAAATATCATCTGCCACATCCTTGGTTGGGAAGATACAGTGAGATATATATGCTGATATAACTTATCAGTGTGCTTAATGAACACACAAACCAAGAGACTTCTGCAGATCTCTGATGAATTCCCCAGAGGCCGGAAAAGGCCATCTAGAGTCACTGTGAGATACAGGAGCATATGCCAAACAACTATAGAAAATCTGAGATTTTTCCAGAGTCCCCCAGAGATAATATTGGGTCACTGGCTACTGAGAATAGAAGGGATACTTTTGAGCTCCATGTCAAAGCTGCCATAAATAGCTCTGTGGCCTTGGCAACCTGTGGACTGCAGGTTCTACATATGAACCAAGACACTCTCTATGTCTGGGCTAATTTGTGTGTTGTGGGCCAAACAAATTCCACTGCGTCCAAGGAGTTACCATAGAGCTGTTGTGAACTGTGTGGCTATTAATTGGTATTGTTGTTACTGTTTTATTGTCGTAGTTTTTTGTTTTGTTTTGTGTTTTTTCACTATGTAGACTAGACTGGCCTCGAACTCACAGATACCCACCTGCCTGTGCCTCCCAAGTGCTGGAATTCAAGGCATGCGTCACCACACGCAGTTCTTAGTGGGTATTATTTGCAGCTGTTGCTGAAGAGACTCATTGCTTCCCTCTTCAGTGTTGGACCAAAGCAGAGGAAGAAAAGGTGCGGAGAGAGACAGTGGTGGGCAGGCAGAGAGAGACGGATCGATCAACAGCTCACTGAGGCTGTGATTCTGTCCCTCCAGAGCGGGGCCACAGCTGGCCTCCTGAGCAAGATAAGGCAGATTTAATAAGCCTGCCAGCATGTCTCCCCCATGCACCCCAGAACAGATGTTTGCCCTTTTCCAGGCTATACTATTTAACATAACTCCTCAGGTTTACCAGGCCATAGCTGCCCACCCCCGGCAAAGAATTCCGGGGAGGTCACAATTAAATCACAATTTTTATGTTATTGATTTGGCCTAAGTTGATATTGCCCCATCTGGTTGAAATCAAAGACGCATTTCTCCTGCTGCATAGGGGCCTAATAATAACAGAAAAGCTGAAAGAATTAAAAAATCCACTTTGCATACAAATGCCTGTGGTTCAGTTCCCTGGGGGGCTTTCGGGGCAAAATGAATTCCCTTTTGAATATTAAAACTAAACTAAATTAAGTTTAAGATTAATTTTAGGCAAATTAATATTCATTTTTAGAAGTGAATTTCCATTTTAAATTGCATTGTGGTTTGTCTCCAGATTTTAATCTTTGTACAGAACTCATGCCGACAGGCAGGGGAAGTCATGACACACAGGAACGGCACAGAACCACGATCTGAGGACAACTGTCTGCTGTGTGCGGACCTCCAGCTTCTCCTGGTTCCACTCCATGCTGATGGGAAACCCTGTAGTCTCACTCCGACTTAGGGATTATTCGGTTCAGACTGCTTCCCCGTGAGCCGAATGCTGGAGACGACATCACTAATAGCATGTCCCTGCAGCTTATGAGAGCCCTTTTGTATTACAGCGCAATGCATGGGGTTGAGGGCAGCTCAGGCATAGCATGAGCTTGCAGTGTGTGAGACCCTGCCTGGCTTTGATCTCAGCACTGAAAATAAACACATCAAACCAAAACAAACAAACCAGTATCTCCACATTGAAGACTACTTGGAGGTTAAAAAAAAAAAATAGTCCACACAATTCTAATACAACTTCTGCTTGCATCTGTACAATTGTAACCTCTTAGTATCT
The DNA here is from genome assembly GCA_902168425.1 of Peromyscus attwateri. NCBI lineage: Eukaryota > Metazoa > Chordata > Mammalia > Rodentia > Cricetidae > Peromyscus > Peromyscus attwateri. The sequence goes on along the minus strand of CABHPP010146733.1, from coordinate 31,408 downwards.
GTACTAGCTTTCTTCTTGGAGTACACAAAAAAAAAGCAGTTATAATATCATACTGAAAGTACAAATTTTGGCCTTGCTTTTTCTGAATAAGCCTCTGTGTTAGTGCAAATAGCTAAGAGGCTAAAAGACATGCTAGAGGTTCCTCAGAGGGCTGCAAAGGCAGGGGCATGTGGTGAAGTGACCACATGGAGGAATTGTGGGTTGGGAGACCCTCTTGCACTGTTTTTGTTATAGTAAGATGTCTACCAGCTCATCGTATCCACTAAGGCACACAGGCACAGCTGTTGTATGAATCCTAAACGGTCTTATAATAAAAACCTGGAGCCAGATATTGGTGTAAATACTGAAAGATCAGAGAGACAAAGGAACAAGCCACTAGAGAAACTTCTCACCACTACCCAATCCTTAGGCTGAAAGGGAGGCGAGATCCTGTCTTGACAAATCCTCAGACTGAATACTTCTGAGTCCTCAGCCGAAAGGGCCCCGAACTCCTGTTTCCTCCCACCTTATATTCCTTTCTTTGCCCAGCCATATCACTTCCTTCCTAGTGATGGAATTAAAGGCGTTTGACTCCTAAGTACTGGGATTAAAGGTGGGTGCCACCACTGCCTGGCTCTGTTTCTCTTTTAGACTGGATCAATCTTGTAGCCCAGGGTGGCTTTGAACTCACAGAGATCCATCTGCCTCTGTCTCCCAAGTGCTGGGATTAAAGGTGTGCGCCACCACTGCCTGGCCTCTATGGCTAACTAGTGGCTTAGCTCCACACTCTGATCTTCAGGTAAGCTTTAGTTGTTAGACCACAAACAAAATATCACCACAAGAACACCAAACTTTTTCATAGAGATAAAAAACTTCTGGGGGTAGCCAAAACCCCGTCTCTGCTCCATTTGTCCTTTGGATCTCTCACTGGATTTGCTTGGTTGTCAGGGGTGGATCATGGTTTGTGGGATCCTGTGTTTAAGCAGTTTGGGGTCCCCCAGCACAAGGAAGCAGGTTATCTATCATACAGAATTCCATACACTTCTTGGGAGCACCCCAGGCAGGTGAGAGGGCTCTTCTCTCATCTAGGTTCCTCCTCAGAAAACCCACCCTGGCCAACAGTGCCACAGTCCTGCCTGGGGAAGGCGTCTGACCCATTGATAATTTGTTGAATGAGTTGAGAAACAGCCTGAGTTGAGGCCCTTCAGTGCTAAACACTTTTCCAGAGGAGCTGATGTTTTCAAAATGACCAGAAAAAAAAAAATAGAGAAAAACAAAAGAATATGTGAAACATACCAGGTCTGGGCTTCTCTGAGAAGGAGAGAAGGAATTGAAACACTAACCGGAAACCTGATAAACTACATCGGAGCCCTGAAGAGTATGTCTAACTTTTGGCGTCTTGTCCTGTAAGGTTCCCTGACCCCATACGATATACACTATACATACAACTATATATACAACTATATATTAGTTGTCTTTCTTATTGGTCTGACAACAGAGCTCCAAGAAGCAGTTTGAGGGGTTTATGTTGGGTCACAGTTTCAGAGGGTCTCAGGCCAACTCATCAGGGAAGGTGTGTCGGAGTCTGTGACAGTGGCAGTGTGTCCTTTAGGCCATTCATGTCATAGCAGACGAGAGGGCAGGAGTCCCTGGAACAAGTGTCTGGACCTGTAGCCTTCAAAGGACTGCTTCGAATGACCCGCTTCCATCATGTAGGTCCTACCCCTTAAGGCGCCACAGCTTCTAAACTATTTCAACTTCCTGGAAATAAACGTTGAGGCCACATGCCTATGAGAGACAATGCAAACTGTAACAGGTACCCTCTAGGTCCTGAGACTTGACAGAGAAGTAGGCCAGATCATCTAGAAGCTACAAAAGTCCTTTCTCTCTTGAACATCACAGAGCTTGTTTCTATTTCAGGTCCCTGTGTGTTAAATGGGTTGGTCTTAGTATAGTACACAGAACTGGGCCTGCGACCTAGTGAATGTGGTGCGTTTGCCATCGTTATGATTCTTGATGGTAGCTGGCCTTGGTGACCCATTGTCCAGCATCTCTGAGTTCTCATTCCTGTTTAGAGAGGACCATGCTTTGAATGCCCAGCCACGACTAGTGAAGAACCCTAAAAACTGAACCTGAATACACCAGGACACACATCAAGCCATTCACACGCATGGTAGTGAGTTTCTGTGCCCCTAACACAACTTAGGGTCTGTGCTAGGGAAGCAATTCCTATGGGGCTTTTTGAGCTGTGGATCATTTTAGATTTCCTAAGATAAGGTAGGCTGGTGCCCTAGTTTGCTATCTGTTGCTGTGACAATGCACTGAACAAAAGCAACCAGAGGAGGAGAGGGTCTATATTATCCCATAACTCACAGGTCACACTCTATCTCTGAGAGAAACCGAAGGCAGGAACTGGAACTCCAGGCAGAAACCTGGAGTCGGTAAATGAAACAGAGACTGTGGAGGAATGCTGTTTACTGGCATGCTCATCATGAATTACCACCCAGGACTACTTGCCCAGGGGTGGTTGGTACTACCCAACAGTGAGCCGGGCCCTCTCACATCAATCATTAATGAAGAAAATGGTCCACAGACTTGCCCACAGGCCAGTCTGATGAAGGCAATTCCTCAACTGAGGTTCCTCTTCTTAGATGACTCCAGCTTATGGCAAGTTGATAAATAACAAAAACAAAAACAAAACCAAGCAACCAACCAAACAAACAAAAAAAAAATAACCAGTGAACCAGGTGTCTGCTAAGTCTAATGCAGTGCACTGCTTATAACACTTATTCAGTCCCCAGTATGTGTGAGTCAGTGGGCTAAGGGATCTGTAAGGTACTTGGAGCCCCCAACAAAGCTGAAGTTATTATGCACCAAGAGAAGGCTAGCAGTTATACTATGTGCTTTGGGTTCTGAAGTTCATCCGTGTACATAGTAGCTTTTAAGATATGAATGGTGACCAAAACTATGCAGAGAAATCCTGTCTCAAAAAGCAGAGAGAGAGAGAGAGAGAGAGAGAGAGAGAGAGAGAGAGAATCACAGGGATCACAGGGGTAAAATATTTTTTTGCAAGGTCAAAAGATAATGGCTACTGGAGGTGAACTTTGAACCCTCATCCCCTGTTTTAATTTGTATTGTCCTTCACAAAGCCCCCATAGATTCTTGGTCTGTCTTTCAGGAGACCACAACCTTCCAGAATCATTATGATGCCATCTTGCTTTAACTTCCTGTTTAGTCTCAACTAGGAAGATTTTGTACCAAAATCCCAGCACTCAGAAGGCAGAGGCAGGTGGATCTCTGTGAATTCGAGGCCAGCCTGGTCTACAGAGTGAGTTCCAAGACAGCCAGGGCTACACAGAGAAACCCTGTCCTGGGTGGGGGGAGCAGAGAAATAGTGACACTGTGGCATTATTTCTGTGTTAGTTTCAGTAAGATGCCCCCCCATAGTCTCAGATGTTTGAATACTTGATCCCTAGCTGGTGGAACTGTTTGGGAAGGCTTAGAAGGTGTGGCCTTATCGGAGGAGGTGTGTCACTGGCGGTGGGCTTTGAGAGTTCAAAGACTGGTACCATTTTGAGTTTGCTTCCTGTTCTTTGTGCTTTTGGTTGCAGATATGAGCCCCCAGCATCCTACTTCAGCCTGCTGCTCCGTGCCATGCTTCCCTGCCATGATGGACCCTTACCCTCGGAAAACTTAAGCCCCAAGAAATCCCTCCTTCTAGAAGTTACGTTGGTATGGTGTTTTATCCCAGCAACAAAAAAGTAACTAATATAATTTCCTGTGGCAACCCAAGTGGGATTATACATATTTCTTTGTTGTTTCTAATTCTTTGTTATTGTACTAGTAATTCATATTCATTGACAAATAAATTTAAATGTGGATACCTGTTAGTATAAACATAGCTCTAGTTGCCTAGACATAATAAGAGCTAACAACATCTTGTCTACTTCATTTTATTAATACTTGCTAATTTATGCATAAAGTTGGGTCATAGCATATTTTTTGCTTTAGAATTTAGTTTTCTTTTTGACGTTTTATTTATTTACATTTTGTGTGTATGTGTGTGGGCACATGAGTGCCGTGAAGTGCAGGTGGAGGTCAGAGGTCAACTACTAAGCGTCAATCCTTTCCTTCCACCATACGGGTCTCAGGGCTCAAACTCCATTTGTGAGTCTTGGCAGCAGGTGCCCTGACCAGCTACGCCATCTTGCCATCTCGAGAACCTATTTTTCCTACTTAACATTATATCCTGAACATCTTCTATCTAAAGGAGAATTTAAATATTTGAATATCTTCCAAGATGCAATTCTGAAGACCGTTCTCCCTTCATATACATGTAGTATAGTCTATGAGTCCACTCCTTATGCTCTTCACTTCTGTGGAGAGGCAAGAGAGAGGGACACACATGCGCACCTCAGAGGATCTGGCCCGAGGAGGCCTTAGGGGCTGAGACTCAGCTGGCCCTCTGCTCCCCAGGGACCATCCATAGGTGATGGGCAAGAGGAACAGCCTCATCTGACTGGCTCAGAGGTTCTGGGAAAAGCCAACAGCAGGCCGACTGACGGAGATGTGCCTGTGTGCCCAACTGAGCACAGAAGGGTCTCAGGCATCCCCTGTGGGCACTCTCCACCAGCAGATGCCACCAGCCGCATTAACCGCAACCGTTTTTCCTTTTCCGGGTCAAGTTGATTGTTTGCATGACTGTAACTGAAATTGTCACTATTAATTCAATTGCACCTCTTAAAAGGAGTACTACTTACTTAGAATCATGCTCCTGTATTTTGTTTCTTTTTTTAAAATCTGCATAAAGTGGTCCACAGATATTTAAAAGGTGTCCGAGCATACACACTGCTGAAGACCATCTGCAACAATGGTGATTACTATCAATTCTATGTATACCAAAGGAGCATACAATAATTCTGGGTCTTAGGCTTATGCGATTCCAGAGGACTATGTGATTTTTGAACGTCTGAGAAATGTGACTGTAACACTGAGCAGATGCCAAGCTCATCTCAAAGCTGGTGTGGGCTGGGACAGAAGATCATCATAGTGCTGTAGTGTCCTGCTCCTGAAGATGGGAATGCAGTATTGGAAAGGGGAAGACTGGGGGCAGCTGTGATGATTCCTTTTAGATTGAGAATTAAAACGACATCCATTTTAGAAATGTTTCTCTAGCTGCCTTCGCCACGGGAAATGCACAGGACTATAAATTACCTACTACATTTTGCATGCCCCTGAGTTTCAGCTAATGTACCGACCTCCTTATTAGAATAACCATTTACATGATATAAATCTGCCCCATGCACAGCTTGGAGGCCTGGTGCCCCGGTTTGGAGTTCCTGCCGTTGAACTGGCTGGCTTCCCTGGCATCCAGAGAGGCCTCCGAGGGGCTGCCACCTTGGAGCAGGGAGACTGCAGATATACACATCAGTGCTCCTTGCTCACCTAGGGCCACACTTTTACTTTTCAACCAGGGGTTTACCAGGGAAGTTGAGATGACTGTTACTTTAAAGAAAGGCTAAAAATACCAACGCTTCTGGGTGGACTGGGGTGCTGATTGTAACTGCATCCTCCACTGAGGGGGAGGAGAAGTTAAAATAAGTCACACATCGAAGTTAGTTGTCTGTGAAACAGGTGGAATTCGGGGAGTCCTTCAAAGAAACTCACTCCTCTGGGGGACTGCTGGCCACTGGCTTAGCCTGGGTTTGATGAGAGACCCTGACTCAAGGGAATATGGCAGGGAGTGATTGAGCAGGACACTCAACGTCCCCCTCTGGCCTCTCTGCAAGTGCAGACACAGGTGGGCACATCTGCACACACACACATAACACACATGTATGCACATAACGTACACATATACACAATACACATATAATACACACATATGCATACAGTACACACATGCATATAACATATACACACATATGCATACAACACACATACACACACATACACACACACACACACACACACACATACACACACACCCCAAAACAAAACCAGAACAAAGCTATTTCAATTTAGTACTTACCCTAGGAATCAGTGTTGGTTTCACAGCTGTAGAACAGGGTGTTCATTTCATCAAGTTGTTCTTCTAGGGAAGTAGAGATTAGGTGTAGTGGGGGCCGGGCAATGTCAGCTTGCAGGGGTATACCCATCCTTGCTAAGAAGGAACCTACACCCTTTTAGATTTACGGGACGTTCTGTTTGTCTCCATTTTGTCTTTTTTTAATCCTCACGAGGTTGGTGTGTCTCTGAGGTCCGTGGGCCCCGTGCTTTAGGCACAGTTTAGAAATCCTGAGCGCAGCAGAAGAGGGAGCAGCGAAGTCTAAGCTACGTCTGAGGTGACTTTGGCCTGTCGTTTTAGCTCTTAGGGCCTCCGTTTCCACAGCTGTGAAATACAGATGCAGGCTTAGCAGGACTGAAAGGTAAAAGCATTATGACCTTGCTGGTAGCTTTTAACACAAGAGCGGGTTGGTCACTAATCATAATTTAAGAACAGGGCATTTGTCCCTCAGCCACCACAGGGCAAGTCTGGAAATCACTTCTTGCCTCTCGAACCTCGGTTCTCACTGTGGTTTTCCTTGTCCACACTGAACCAGAACGCCTGAGGATTGTTTAGTTACCACTTGCTCCATGGAAACCCAGGCCTACCTGGGGCTCATCATTCTCATTGACTGGGATGATGGAGAGGACCTGTGCAGGTTCCTTTGAGGACATTGGGGATAAGTACAAGCAGCTGACCAATGGGATTCTACTGGCTCACCTTGGGGAGTCCAAAGAGGATGTGCCCTGCTGGAGACCAGGTTCAACTGGGCTGTCCCCACCTGTTTCCTTCCCTCTGTGCCTCTGACCTCTGGATTGGGAGCTGCCGGGAAGCTGATCAATGGTGCACTCAGAAGGGCTCATTTCATCAATATTAGGTGCTAAGGGAAACCACTTTTTCTTTTCCTGTAAATATACACTTGCTTATGAGCCCGGGGGGAATTGAACAATCATTTATTTCAGTCTACGTGAACTTGTGTGCAAGATACACACACACACACACCAGTGGTGACGCCTTTTGAGGTGCAAGAAGGAAGGCTGAGTTTTACTTCTTTGCAGCCTGTACTCAGGCCTTCTTTGGGCAGGGCTGCTGACCTGTGCCAGTTCCTGAGTGGACTACCTGGGGCCCTACATCTCCCTCCTCTTTCCTGATTAACAGTCACATTCAGTTTTAACTTCCTGGCTTTAATGATATCCAAGGATCTTAGGAACGACTTAACAAGCACGATTTCCTTCTCCATCTTGGAACCCACGGGCCGAGGTGCCCTTGCCTAGCGGCTGTAGTTAGAATTTTCTTTGGGCCTAAATAAAGACATGGAGACTTATTATTAATCATGAATGCTCAGCCTTAGCTTATGCTCACCCCACTAGCTCTTGTAACTTAATTTAACCTGTTTCTATTCATCTACATTTTGCCTTGGGGCTTTTTACCTTTCTTTCATTCTGTCTGTCCTGCTTTCCTGCTTCCTCCATGGCTGGCTGGGTGACCCCTAGTGTCTCCTTTTCTTTTCTCCCCTGAGTCTAAATTCCTCCTCCTCCTTACTCTCCTTGCCCAGAAGTTCCACCTATACCTCTTCCCTTACTATTGGCCATTCAGCTTTTTATTAGACCAATCAGGTGCCTTAGGCAGGCAAGGCAAAAACAGCAGCGCATCCTTACATAATTAAGTAAATGCAACACATCTTTACATGATAAACAATTATTCTGCAACATAAACATATGCAACACATCTTTGCAGAGTTAAACAAATATTCTACAACACCTAGCCTTTCTGGAGATGGCAGGCATGTTATTTTAGGAGTTAAGGGGATGTGAGTGTACACATGTGCTATGCAAACTCATATGTTGGAAATTTAACCACCAAGCTCAAGGGTTGACTGTATTTGGTGATGGGGCCTTTGGGAGGGAATCGTATTAGATAAGGTCATGAGGGTGGAGCCCCATGGTGGGGTTAGTAGCTTTGAGAGAAGAAGAACCAGGTATGGTGGTGATGTCTGTGATCCCAACACATTGAAGGTAGAGGTGAGTTCCAGGTCGGTCTGGGCTACAAAATAAGAATCTGTGTCAAGAAGCCAAAACCAGAGCAACACAGGAAGAAGAGAAGAGGGGTGAAGGAGGAAGAAGAAGAGGAGGAGGAGACACAAGATGGAGGAGAAAAAGATTGAACTAATATTTTTGTTCTTTCTCACTGAATGACACCCCTGCCGTATTGTGGAATACTACTAGATCTCTTCATGAAATTCAGGCACCATATGCTTGGACTTCCCATCTTCTAGGACCATGGACCTTATAAACTTTATTTCTTATAAAGTACCCGGACTCCGGTACTGTGTTCTAGCAACAGAAAACAGATTATGACAGTGTGTATTTCCAGTCACAGAAAAAAGAAGACTAAATACTCATCTAGATTCAGTTTAAATTGAAGGTCATTTACTCAGATTTCAGGAGCAGCAGGCAATCTTTGTCTGTGCCCAAGGCTGTTGTCAGTGGGCATTGCAGTGGTGTTGGTATGTAAATAGCTCTCCCTTTAGCTCTGTCCCATCCACGGGTATGCATGTGTGTGTGCATGTGCGTGTGCGCGCGCATGCGCGCATCTGTGTGTGTGTGTGTGCACGCATGTGCACATGAATGGAGCCACCCAGTCTAGTGCCTGGCTTTGCAGCCACACAAGCTCAGTAGCTGCCTGTCTTCCTGGGAGCCACTGTGACCAGAAGGTCACAATCTTTCCCTGTCACTTGCTCAGTCTAGAAGGAAAACTTGAGCTTTTGAAGAAAGTGTTTGGAAGAAAACACTTTTTTTTCACTATATCAAAAAGTGTGCCTGAGGCACTTCTAGAGTGTGCAAAGTAACGCAAGCGAATGTGAATGTAAATGTGTCTTTAAAGAAGTCAGAGCGGTAAAGGGTATTTGAGTCTTCCTATGTCATTACCATTGTTAAAATTAATTAATTTGTGTGTATGAGTGCTCTATCTGCAGGTATACCTGCATGCCAGAAAAGAGCATCAGATCCCATTGTAGATGGTTGTGAGCCACCACGTGGGTGCTGGGAATTGAACTCAGAACCTCCGGAAGAGCAGCCAGTGCTCTTAACCACTGAGCCAACTCCCCACCTCTGTCATTATCATTTTTAAGGACTGAAAGCTGTTAGAAAAATCATGTAGAGAAGGTGAGTCAACAGTCCATCATCCAGCTAAGATTGGACCTGGAAAATTAATGGTCAATGTTCCCAGCAACTGTGGGCTTTTTCCTTGTAATAAAAACCCTTAAACCCCAGATCCCCCCTGTTCCCGGTGGCGGCATTTACAATAAGGCTTTTTATTATGATTATGAACATAGGATGCTGGAAAGTACCTTATATTTGGCAGGGCCACATTGTAGTTCTTAGCTCAGGAATTCTCTTATTAAAATGCGCACTTGCTCTCGCTGGAGATTTATTGCTGTTTTGTTTTGTTGTGTTAAAGTTCTTAAGCTGATTTTTGATATCACTCCTGTGGCATTTGGAAGCTTTTTTGTGCTTAAACTGCACATTCTTCTGCAAGCATAGATTTTTCAAGATGAAGTAGGCAGCGTTTTATAGAATTTCAAAGAGATAGGGAGCTAAGTGATGAATGAAGGTATTTACTGTGTGGCTGAGAAGTAAAAATGGACCAAGGCTTTTTTCCTGAAACGAGATTTTTTTTTTTAAAGACCTCAATAATATGCTTTTGTGTTTTGCCCTTGTGGGATGCTGCTGCTGCTGCTGCTGCTGCTGCGTGTGTGTGTGTGTGTGTGTGTGTGTGTGTGTGTGTGTGTGTAGTAAACTATGCCTTCCTCCTATTTCTCTTGACTTAGGATCAGAGTAACACTGGGGTACTGAGTCACATAACCTGGATACTCTGCTATTCTTTCTTGTATGAGGGCATCATCTCTAGTGTCCCCCCAAAAGTCTAGGTGGTAAAGGCTTCGTTCCCAAAGTGGCACAGGTAGGAGGTTCTAGAACCTTCCGGAAGTGGACGTCAGGTCTTTAGATCATTGGTGGTAGCGCCCTTGAAGGAAATGGCGGGGCTCAGGTTCTTCCTCTTCTTAGGCTTCCCAGCCACACAGAAGTAGTTTAATCTTACGACTGTAGGACTTGTCAGAGGAACAGGAAGTTGACTCACAGTATCTGCTATCACATTATTTCTCAGGGCATCTCAATCACTTTCTGGTGGCCCTCCCCTTCATCTTTTCTGTTCAGTTTCCTACCTTCAAACCAGTCAGTTATAGTTGGAAATCTTCATGCCATTTATCTTCCTCCCTTGGCCAGTCTTTAATGTTTCTAGAGGTGATCTAATGCATTAGTTAAAGAGCTCAATTTGGAGACTAGATAATCGGCAGCGAAAGCAATTGGCATGGATAGTAGAGATGGCTGGATATCTTAGTTAGGTCAATATACACCATGGGTTATGTACTAGGAACCATGCGTCCCCAGGATTAAGACTTCTTGATGTCATGTACTGGTATTCTTACAACCGTGGCAAGAAGGAAGAAAGGGAATCCATTTTGCCTTTACTTGGAGCTTTGAGGGTAGGGAACTGGTGCTTTACCATTTGAGTTTGACACTCTCTAAAGGGTTGTCTGTACTGCACAGTGCTCCAAAATCCAGTTAACATCGACTGGAGTCCCCGCTGTAGACTACAGAGTAAATCGCACCCGTCGAGGTGGATGTCTGAGAACATTGCATGTGTGTAGCATGAATCTTAAAAGTTCTTATTAATAAAATCAAACCTGAGCCAGTTATTGGGGTGAAATGCTGGATGGTTAGAGAGACAGAACAAGCCACAGCTAATCTCACCTGGCCAACTTCTCAGCTGGTCTTGTTTCCTCAGACTGGAAGCCTCTGTGTCCTCATATCCGAATGGCTCTCAGCTGAACTGTGCTTCTTGAAAGCCTGAATGCTTAACCAGCCAAATGCTTAACCAGGCCAAATGCCTCGAGTTTCTGGTCCTCACGCCTTATATACCTTTCTGCCTTCTACCATCACTCCCTGGGATTAAAGGCGTGAGTCACCATGCTTGGCTGTTTCCAATGTGGCCTTGAACTCACAGAGATCCAGAGGGATTTCTATCTCTGGAATGCTAGGATTAAAGGCGTGAGTGCCACCATTTTCTAGCCTCTGTATCTAGTGGCTGTCTGTTCTCTGACCCCAGATAAATTTATTAGGGTACACAATATTTTGGGGAACACAATACCACCACACATGTGAGTAGAGGTGGTTGGAAAAGCAGCTGGAAGCAACAGTAGAATTTCTAATGCAGCCCCCGTGATCAGCTAGTGACCTGATGAACGCTTTATAAAGATCGTGAATATGCCCATGGAGGTCAGTGTCAGGATAGGGGCCAGAGAAGGAGAAGATGTGGATGGTGAATGGAGGGGAGGATGGGGACATTTTAGGTAAGAGAGTCACAGAAGCAAAGTTGGGAGATCCCCAAGTTCAGATACAGAGCTTTTGTCCGGGGCTCGGGGCCGCCATGCCAGCTTCCTGGGTGGCACTGGTGGCTGCATGGTTTTCTCCCACTCTCGTTTCCTCAGCAGTAATGAGGACAAACACAACCCACTCGTTCAAGAACTGTTTTGACTTTCTGTGCTTTGGGCCTCTGTGCTGTGTACTCTGGACACAGTGGGAAGTAGGGTAGAGGAGATGTACCTACTTACAAAGAAGGAAGAGCGTAGTCAGACCTTCCTTATGGAAACCTGTCTCTATTAATCTACATTCTGCCACGTGGCTTGGTTACCTCTCCTCTGTACCATATGTCCGACTTCTTCAGTGTCTCCCTGGCATCTACTGCGTGTGCAGATTTATCTCCAGTTCCTCTCTCTCTGCCCGGAAGTCCTGCCTATTCTCTCCTACCTAACTATTGGCCACTCAGCTCTTCGTTAAACCAATCGCAGAGGCACATCCTCACACAGTGTAAACAAATATTCCGCAAAGGCCGGGTCTCTGGAGTGTTTGTAAGTCACCTCGCACCCACAGTGCTCAGCACTGAGAATTAAGTTCTGGGAGAAAACATGTCAGGGACATGGCAATAGCAAGGAGGTACCCCTCCCTGCCCCGCCCCCCTTTCACCCCCCAAGGAGGAAGCCATCAGCTGAGATGGGAAGTGTGGGGATTGACTAGGTAGGATGAGCAAGGCTCGGCCTGACAGGACAGGAGCAGAGACTCCGGTTTGAACAGGACACGAGGGTCATAGTGATAGCGTCACAGGGTTCTGACACGCTCTCCTTAAGATCCAGCGAGTCCTGCTTGTGAACAGCAGTGCTTGTGACTTGCCCTGCCGCTGTGAACAAAACCTAATTTCTCAGTGGTTAGAATGGGAAGATCGGGGCTGCGGAGACGACTCCCTGGGTAAAGCGCTTACACAGCCAGCACCAGGACCAGAGTTTGAATCCCCGGCACCCATGTAAAACCAGATATGGTAGGACACACATCTGTAACTCCAGTGTTCCTATGGGGAGATGAGAAGCAGAGACCAATGGAAGCCGGGGTGCGCTGAGGCCAGCTAGCCTGGTATTTGCAGAAATAATAAAAACAACAACAACAAAAAACAACTAAGTAAATAACAAAACAACCCGCCCCCCCC
>CABHPP010146733.1:0-15919 GCA_902168425.1 Peromyscus attwateri | reverse complement strand
CCCCCCCCACCCCCGTGAGGCCTGGACTTCACTCCATCCACATCCCCTAAGTGCCATGTTGATTCTACCGAAAGTGCCTCAGTCAGCCTCCTAGCTATTAGCCTCCTTTGTGGCCAATGTTGCCAGTGAACAATCGGTTCCCCTCTCAGACTGGAGCCACCATAGTCAATTACTCACTTTTTGTTACTAGGGAGCCTTTCGGAAAGGTGGACGTGTACTTGGATACAGATTCCTTACCCTCCAGAAGAATGTTGCTTTAAGGCAGTATATCTGGAATCCAGTCTGCAGGTCCTGATGCAGTGGGCCTGGGATGCGGTCCAGGAATTTATAGTTTTAACAAGTGTCTTGGGTGATTGTTATGAGTGGGGAAGTCCAGGAAACACTGCTTTATTGTATGCTTTATTTCCCGGCTTCCTTTCCTGGCTGAGTATTCGTACAGCATGAATACAACCTTTGTTAGAGCATCCGTTTGGCAATGGAGAACCCTTGTCATATTTTTTAAAAAGAGTTTTATCATACCAACCATCCGATATCACATTTCATTTTTATTCTTTCACGAACTCCTATTTGTGAAAGAATCATGTCTACTCCTTAGAAGAATCTAGAATTTAGCTTATTATTAAAAACCTGATTCTTAACAACTATTCCAAGTAGCAACTAAAGTTCTTGAGTCTTTGCTTGTTTCTTTGTACTAAAATCTTTAGGGGAGGGGAAATGGAGAGCTGCTCGTTCACGGCACAGCTCCAGTGTTGAAAGAAGAGAGGAGTTTCGGAGTTGGGTGTACATCATTGTGAGAGCACTTAATATGACTGAGCAGCAGACTTACAACGCTCAGGGCTTGGTATGCGTCTTGTCATGATGAAAACAAAGTTTGGAGGAAATGTCAGCAGCTTGACTGTCTAGAAAAAACTGGAGAATGAATGAGTGTATTCCCTACATGGCTAGGCAGTGTGCTCCTAGGTCCTTTACAGTTTTCAGCGTATAATTCAGTCGTGTCTACATTGTTCTGTCTGTGTTGATAACAAAGGAGGTCACCTAACGCACAGGCCAGATGCTGTGCCTAAATGACATCTTGCTCAAAGCCAGTGTGAAAGCCCCGATTCCTGATGCTGATGTATTGGGAGATGACTGGCCTAAGATGAGGTGAGGAGAGAAAGGTTCCTGTGATCAGACTGGTACCCTTATGGGACGACATACCAGAGAGTTAGCTTTTCCTCCTCCTCCTCCTCCTCCTCCTCCTCCTCCTCCTCCTCCTCCTCCTCCTCCTTCTTCATACTCGCTCCACTTGCCTGCACCAAGGAAAGTATGGGGCGCGGGTGGTGGGGGGGGGGCATGCATGAAGAATGTGACTCTCTGTACCCCCAGGAGAGAGCCTTCAGTTGACGTCACCTGTGCTGGTACTTTCATCCTGAACTCCAATGCTCTCATCATTTTCTGCATCTCAGAACAGAAGTTAAAATGGTTTTGTGTATGTTAGTGCTAGCTTCCATTTTTGTTTTTGCTGCAAATTAATTTTCAAAATGGTATTTGTGGGGCTGGGGAGATGGCTTAGTGGTTAATAACACATGTGGCACTTGCAGAGAATCAGGGTTTGGTTCCCATCACAAACATCCATAACTCCAGGGGATCTGACTCGCTATTCTGGGCTCCATGGGCACCAGGCAGAACATATACATGCATGCAAACATGCAAACACTCATACATATAAAATAAATGAACCAAAAAAGAAATGTTCATATACACAACAAAGCTTCTTAGTAAAAAGCAATGCCCAAAGTATAAGTTATAAGTAATGTTTAAAACAACCAGTCTCGTGTTGAAGAAACGGGGTGCTCTTCTCAAGAAGGAGAAAGGCAGGAGATGCCTTCTGTATTAATGAGCAGTTCTATTTTAATTCTGTTGGGATGGATGTGGATGGCATCCCAGGGCTGTGTTATACTGGGTTGCAACATCTGTCACAGGCTTACATAGCTGTTAATCTTTCATTTCATATTCTGACATATCAGTCAGTATTCATTAAAACCCTCTCCATTTATGCAAGTCATTCTGGGAAAACAGATCCTATCTTGGCATCTTAGAGCTGTTTTTCCCCCCCTAAAAAAAATAAAAGGGAAGAAAGAAAAGAAAAGAAACAATCAATTTTAAACACATTTTTCACCCTGTGGAAAGCAACATCTGGCAGCAGGAGGTGGGCACTTGTTATTCATGCAGATGACCAAATAGCTTTTCTCCAGGGGACTTGAAATGAACATTTACATTCACCCATTTCCATTTTGATTCCCTACCTTCAAGAAAAACTTAGACTCTGGTGCAAATGGCGTTCCCCTGGAATGGCGCCTGAGCCTCTGCATATGTTACCTGGGAGGGAGGCCAGCCCAGAGCCAGGAGCTGGGATTTCAAGGCAGAATTCTCTTGCCTCACGCACTTGGAAGTCCAGTCACACACACACTGTCTAAAGGTCTAAACAGAGCACTAGGATGTCCTGCCCCAGCAACATCTAATGATTTTCTCTCTGTGCAGCCGAACGAATGCATCAGAGATTTCTTCCTCCAGACTCGCTTTGTAGCTCTGCTGTATATTAAAAATGGAGGAACTGCAGGATGTCACCCATTGCTGCTTATTTCAAATTCATAAAACATGAATATTCCTAATGTGACCTGTATAACAACTGACATATTTTATCACACGTATGGTCTCTCAATGATTCAAAAAGGAATTAGTGTATACTGACCCCCCCCCCCCACATGTAGGCAAGGATTTTAGAATTGACTCTAGCAGATTTAATTCAAATTGGGCACACAGTCAAAAGAACTCACATATAAAAAAATTAAATTGTGAGTCTAAATTAAAGTTATTTTCATTCCGATGGAATGGTATTATCAAGTCTTAGGGTCCCAAGGAATGGGAGTATAAAGAATGACTAAAATCTTTAAGTCCCACAGCAACATCCAAACAGTGTAGAAGGATGCTGGGGTAGGAAGTCTCCCTGTCTTGGTTCTGGGTCTTTCTCCCTCAGTGCTTCCTTTATCCTGACCTCTAAGGTTAAGGTCAAGAAGAGCAGCCACCATCACCCTTTACTCAATGACTTGACCCCTGGTCTTCTCCCAGAGAGTGCTAAGGTCTATTTGCAGACTTTGGGTCAGCAGAGTTTTGCTAAGTTGGGGGCAAGGGGGAGGGGGGAGAATCTGGGTGCCATATCTTGTTCCCCGAGCCTCTACTACTCAACTAGAATTCAAATCTAATTCTTTGAACATCTTGGGTTGGTTAGTTGATGTCCACTTGACACAAGCTAGCATCACAGGGAAGAGCTTTCAGTTGAGAAAAGGCCTCCATAGGATTGGCCTGTAGGCAAGTCTTTAGTAGTCCATTTTCTTGATTAATGATTGATGTAGGAAGGCCCAGCTAACTGGGCGTGGTGTCACCCCTGGGTATAAGAAAGCAGGCTGAGCAAGCCATGGGACAAAGCCAGTAAGCAGTGTTCCTCCACGGCCTCTGCTTCAGTTGGTGCCTCTAGGCTCCTGCCCTGAGTTCCTGCTCTGACTTCTCTCAGTGATGGACTGTGACCTGGAAGTATACGATGAAATAAATCTTTTCCTCCTTTGAGTTGTTTTTGGTCATGATGCTTATCACAGCAGAAGAAACCCTAACTAAGACACATATCTTTTGTTAACCTGTGGTTTGAGGAGACTAGACCTTGTTACAGGAAGCCTAATATAGCCGGGGGAAAGGTAGAGGGAAATAGTAAGATTTTTGCTGGTCTCATTGGCATGTGCTTCCAACTTTTCTTCCCATAGCTCCATCAATCAAGGCTTCTGAGTTTGTTTAACTGTGCCATAAGTACACTGTAGCCATGGTGCATCTTGAGGAATCCAATCCCCCTGTCTCAACACTCAACTTTTGGGAATCTTTACACACTGCTAGAAGTAGGTAATATATGGCAATTTCCTGTCCAAAGAAGATTCCAAGTTCAAAAATCACACAAAAGAGTGTGTGGAAATATCCTCCACCCATACAAAAGGCATTTTCTTCTTTTTTCCACCTTTTACTTTGAAATAATTTTAATTTCAGGTATTGAAACTACACACACACACACACACACACACACACACACACACACACACACACTGCTTTTAGCATCCTTAGATGATTCTTACCTGAAATGCTCATGTGCTGGGTTTCTGACCCCACCATCCCTTCTGTTTATGAACTGAAACTTTGCAGCCAGCCCTTCCTTTACCTCTACATTTATATTTGTAAATTATTTATGTTTATCAGCCTTCTGCCTTATTTAATGGGTTATAACCTATTATTATTACTATGTTATACACACACGCACACACACATATATGTATATAAGTACCCCCAGGTTTGCGTCTTGGGAGCCCCATCAAAAAAGGTTTTATGTCCTTTGACTCAGCTCTGTCTTGCCTTGAGCAGTTTCTTTATGGCATGTCAAGATGTCCCAGGCACATCTGTTCATTTCTTCAGTGAGTCCTGTTCATTTTTTTTTTTTCTTGGAAAATTTTATCTAGAATCTGAGATCTGAGAGCTGGGAGTTCTCACTGCCTTTTAGGGCATCATTTCTGTTAGATGCTCCAAGTAAGCAGATCTAAGACATTACTTTTACACACACACACACACACACACACACACACACTCCTCTTTCTATTTTCCTCTGTAGAAA
Organism: Peromyscus attwateri; assembly: GCA_902168425.1. NCBI lineage: Eukaryota > Metazoa > Chordata > Mammalia > Rodentia > Cricetidae > Peromyscus > Peromyscus attwateri. Next base: position 11,235 of record CABHPP010146733.1, on the reverse strand, counting down.
TATGAGAAGCCATAAGCATATAGTACCTTCAACTCCCAATAAAATCCACAGACTTTCATTCTGGCTTTCCTTTTAGTACTCAGTTATTTCTTTACCTAGCTTACTATTAAGATTACTCAGCCATTTTAAATATTCCCTTAAGTGTCTGGATACAGTTACAAAAGTGAGAAATCCTTTCTTTTCCTTCTTACATTCTCACACTTGTGACTTTCTGTAGTAATCTCAACTGTTATCTACTACACTGTAAAGGCATCTGAAGGAGGGCTCATTTCTTCTCTATGTTCCACATTATTTCGAGGCTCTTTTTGAGTAGCTTTTATACAGGGTATGGAATGATATCAAATATATTACCTATTAGCTAATTCATCTGTAATTTTTTCTACACATTTATGTTCTGTCATTTTTACCTAATTTAACTTTGAACAGAAAGCATCAGCACTCCATTGTGTAACTTAACAACTTCAATCCATTTACTGAAAAATGAAAAATGTAAATGTTTTCCAAAGATTGGTTGTGGTAACTCTGGGTAAGGATGCTATCCCCATGTTGAAGACACCATAGAAAAGGCCAAATATAGCTTTCCTTTACACACAGTATTCTTCTCTTCAATACCTTAAGTTTGTTTGGCTTGGGTCCTTGACGAATGCTGCTGGACAGTGTCTCAGACACATTAGTCGTCATTGCCTAGGAGCTGAGATACACTGAAACACCGTGGACGGGAGATTTGCTAAACAGAAAACAACTACAGGATTCTCTGTTCCTTTACATCACTGGAATCTCAGGTGCCAATCACAGAAATTCATATTCATTCAGTGTCAGAAACATCTTCTGGAGGACCAGCTTTGTATATTAGAAATGAGAAAGTTTGTTCTTAGAGTATATGAACTCGCTGGTACATAAAAACCCAAGAAATTTTTTCTTTCTCCCTCTCTCTTTGGTCGTTTAAGACTGGGTTTCACTCAGTAACCCAGGATGGCTTGGACCTCACTGTTCAGCCCAAGTGGGGCTTGTGACAATATTCTGCCTCAGCCTCCCAAGTTCTGTAGGTGTGAGCCATCTTGTCTGACTGTTCAAACTGTATTTCTAAATTAGTCAAACATCAATAGAATCAACCAGTATGCGGAGTGACGATGTCGCTAGGTAGCGGACTCCCCACCATGCACGAAGCTCCAGGTTCAACGCCAGCACCACAACAAAATGAACTGGTACAAATGGATTAAAATTTCCGATAAAACGCTTTATCCAACAGTTTAGCTGGAGCTGTTACAAAACTGCATTAAAAAATGAGAAGTCAAGAGGCTGGAGAGAAGGCTCAGCAGCTACAATCACTTGGTACTCTTCCAAGGACCCATGTTCGCTTTCCAGAACCCACATGATGGCTTACATGTGGGAACTCTAATTCCAGGGGATCTGATGTCCTCTCTGGCCTCTGAGGGCACTGTATGCATATGTTGCTTATGAATACATGCAGGCAAAGCGCCAATACACATAAAAACAAATTTAAAGTCAGTAAGTTCACTATAAGATTCTGGGAAGAAATAAATTTGGAAAGTATAATAGATACCGTAGGATAACAAGATTATCAGAAAAGCAAAAGGTACAGGCCAGTGAGAGAACCTATCTCAAAAACAAAAACAAAAAAAGAAGAGAAAAAATGAATGACTCCCTAGGAATGAGACCTAAGGTTGTCCTACGGTTTCCATGTACAAGCACACCTGCAATACACATGAACACCTGCAATGAATATGTGCACACACAGACACACACACACACACACACACACACACACAAATACATACATACACTTAAAAAGGAAAGAAAAGATAGACATTCATCACTTCAATTTGTGTTATATAAGTCAAATCCAGACCCAGTACAAATATAAACTATAAACCAAATATATTATAAACCTATATGTAAGAGTCACCAATAAAATATTAGCAATTTAACCTAAAAGTTAATTAACAACATCCCATATCAAGAAACTTTTTTCAGGAATTTGTGAATAGTTCAAAAGTATGGAATTTATTAGGTAAGCCTGTGGAGACAACCTCTACGATGGCCCTCAATAGTGAGTGGTTACAGTGGGAATTTGTTTGGTAGCAAATAATAATGCCTAACAATCTTGACTGTCATCAATGAAGTCAATGAACTGTCATCTCCAAGGGAAAGCCCACATAAGTTGGCTTTGTCTTTCCATAAATTCCTAACAGTAGTTCTGTGATCGTTTGGTAGTTGCTACCCAGGGGGAACATCTGCTATTCTAGAGAAAAGGCTAGCATTTCTCAACTCTGTCCTGTGTGAGATCTGTTTGAGATGCGTTCACCATCAAGAGTGGATCTTTCTGAAATATGTTCCTCCATATTGTATGACTTTCCCAGAACAGCTGCATCTCTTTGGAGGAGACCTGCACAACCTTCCTTCGCCTGACTAGCCTGTTTTTAGCTTAAAGAATTATGAAGCCACCTGAATCCACACACCCCTGCCATATGCTCTAGATATTCTTGCCAGTTAAGCTGGTGTTTCAATCAGAACTGGTTCTAAACCCCAGGTGACATGTAGACAATTTTTCATTAAATCCCTAAAAACCTAACACATGCTAATAAAAAAAATCTTAGTGTTCCAGGAGCCAAGGATGATTTCTTTGATAGAACAAAGAGTACCTAGAAGAACCCATGGGAATCACGATATTAATTACCATCAAACAATAGTTCACAAGTGGGCCTGTTCCAGGTGAGTGAGATGTAGACTTCCCCTTTATGACCTTACATGACCTACATCCCTGCTCCCTACTATCACACATCACCTCTCTATCCCACCCTCTGTCTCTGTTTGGTCCAAATAAAGAGACCTCTTCTCTGTATTCCAAATATGCTAAGCACACTCCCACCACAGGGCTCCTCCCATTTGTGCGTCCTTCTAATTGGAATGTTCTTCCCCAGATGTGTGCATGGTTAGTATTCTGTGTTTTCCATCTCTGTTAAACATCCGCATGAAGCCCCCCCTTCACCACTCTGTAAATTCAGCAACCTCACTTCCAATTCCCACTCTGTGTGTCCTTTCATCGTTCTGAAGATTCCCTACTTTATTTGTCACTCTTTGTTACATACGATGTATGTTTGTGTTGTAGTGTTTACGGTCTGCTTTTTTTTTTTTTTTAACCCGCAAGAATGTGAGCTCCAGAAGGGTGGAAACTTGGACATCGTCATGATTCTATCTCATCCCCCAGAACAGTGCCTGCCATACAGGAAGAACTAAATAAATAACCATGGAAGGTATACTCAAATGGTTTCTGCCAAGAGACAAGGGAGATGTTTATGTTTGACTCCATCTCCATCGTGTGAAACAGGAGTAATTTATCAGTAAGAAGTGTGGCCATACCGCCTTTTCTCACAGCCTGACAAAAACATCCATTCCTAGGCAACATCAACAGAACTGAAACCCAGAAAACCACGGAACTGAGAATGATGGACTGGTCCCAGGTGTTTAATGCTTAGATCCACTTTGCAACTTGATAATTTATTTGCCCTTCCCTTTACTCTTGCAAGAACAAAAGTTTTCAGGGAAGAAGTATTGCAGCACAGCATGTCAGTTTGGAACATCCTTTCCATTACCTTGACGGTTTGGGAAGAAAGAAAACAGTTGCTGGATTTTGGTCACAGAACACTGGAGAGTTCTGCTGACTGGGAGCTGAAGTACTGAGATAATCAATCACAACCCACTGAACTAAGGAGCCCTTAGGGGATGCAAACCAGGATGTTGGGATGCAAGATGATTGAGATTTTGCCCAAGGAGGCTGGGCTCCAGTAATGTGGACTATAAACCCATTTACAGCAAAATCAAGAGTTTGTTTGCTCAGCCCTTGTCAACACTGAGACTTGTATAAAATATACATCAGTTTAATAAAGGGAAACTGGTGTCTCATATGTTAGAATTACGTTATCAATTATAGTTACGAGTTTAATCTATTACTTTGATTTGGTAGCTTCCCATACATGTTTACTAATCGTTCTTTCTTTTATATATTTCTACTTTTCTCTTGTGTTGATGTACCTATTGTATTCGTCTTTTTATTCTTGAATCATCATGGCTTTTCCTGTATGTAAGGATTCTTGTGTTGTAGATGGTCATGTACCTTCTATTTTGGCTTCTGATTGGTTTTGATACTTTGAAGAATGGACACTGAACAATCTCCTTTAACTTGTATATAAATATATAAAGGCTTCCATTCTGATGGAAGCCTGTCTTTGTGCCCCTGTGGTGAGGATTAAGGTGTGCATGTGCTTGACCCAATTTTAATCAAAGTCAAGAGCTTTGACTTAGATACTAAGAGGAGAGGAAAATTAACATTAGAATTAGCTACAGAGGGACGTTTCGGAAACCCCCTACTACAGATCACAGGAAATGGCTATTTGGAGTTATCCACTTTAATTTTCATCCTTTGGGATGGAGGCATAGATCAGCCCGTCCTCTTCTGGCTTTGGGTGCTATCAGATCTTCTGGGGAAGGCAGAGTGAGACGAGATGTATATCCACTGCTGGTCCTACCTTTGATTTCAGTTTGCCATTTCAATCATGTGACTGCCTCATTTGTGGATCTTGCCTCGCTACTGTTCCCTGACCACAGAGGACAACGGTAGAAGCTCCTGTACTTACATTTTTGTGGGCGGCGGCCTGTAGTGCTCATGTCTAACATTAGCTCTGGCTTTCTTTCCTTTGAATGGTTGTCTTGTAGGACTTGACGTGCTATAGGCTCTCTGAAATAGGTCACTGTGTCACTGTGCATGCTTCTGGCTTCAAAGCTTGAGTCATAGCTAGTCAGCTGCCTTCTGAGAGTCAGGGAATGGTGACCCGGATGCTCTCCACTCCACAGCTGTTTCCCCTCCAGGGTCAGATCCAAGCAGGGCATGGCCCTTTCCTCTTGCTCCACGTGGCTATGTGTCATGCTTAGGTTCTGCTTGTCCCTGGCCAGTTTAGGAATTTAGGAAGTCTGTCTTCTTTGATGAAAAGGAAAATATGAGGAGACAGATCATTAAGTGAGTAAATAGACTCTCTTCACTAGAACTATAATGTAATTGGAGATTGTGGTCAGGAGACAATCAACTATAGAAAGGCGTTTTTCTCATTCTTTCTCCTCTGAAATCTACCCCAAAACATTTCTCATTTAGACTAAGTTGAAGCTGTGTGTTGATACAACTAATAATATGACTAATTATTAACACTAAGATTGATATACTAATATGTGTACAAAAACTAGATTAAGTCTTTTGGCTTTATACAAGTAGCCAATAGCAACATTGTCTCTAGCCTAGACTCTCAACACATACTGTGGTGCCTGTCTGACACACATCTCCTTGGACTTGAATATTCCAGAAACATCTACTTTACAATCCCGAAAGGCATACCCAATAGCCACTTAATTAGATGGCCAATCCCAAGAAAGACAGGGTGCATCATTACAGAGAATGACATATGATGTGTCTGACCAGTGGAGAGGCAGAAGAGAAGAGGGCATCATGATACCCCAGATCTTTTGTCCCAGACTGAGTCTTGCAGAAACAGTGGCAGCAGTGTGGGAGCCAAAGACAGGGCACCAGGAGCCAGAACACAGCACAGATTTCTTTGTAGTGAACCACACCATTTTTCTAAGTCTACTACCCTCAAGAGGGGTATGGCCCTAGAGGAAAGGGAACAACAGACCAGATGAAGGTGGAATCATAGCTGAAGCTGTGGGCTCACTATCCTATCTCATTTCACCTTAAATTTAAAAAGCACACAGATTTGATTGATATACAGAGTGTTGTACATATTTAATGGCTAAAACTTGATGAGTTTTCCCATTAAAATCAAAATGCCAGATGTGAGACAAAGTCATGACTTTGAAAATTGATTGCCTGAGGACTTGGGGATATGGTTCAGTGGGAGCATTCTTGCCTGTCTTGCCTTGTACATTTGAGGATCTACATTCAATCTCCAGCACAGTAAAAAATTAAAGGTAAACCAGTTGTCTAATTCCAAATTCCTCATGATTCCAAGCGAGGAACCTCTCTCTCGGTGTGTTATTATTTTAGTTTATCTTATTGCACAGGAAAGAAACACAATGGAAAATATTCAAGGGATGCTTCAGAATCAGCCTTTTCCAACTTCTCCAAGCTGTACTCTCCTCTCAATTTCAGATCCTCAATGACCAAGTCTTAATTTCTGTGAGCTGCTCAACCCGTACATGAGCGCTGTTTGTCTTTGCAAAGACAAGAGAGGTCATAGAAGAGTTGGAGAAGGATATTCACAGAAGGGGGCCTGGGTTCAAGTAAGAAAATGTAGGATATCTCACCCAAGGGAGATTTCCTAAGAGCTGTAAAGATGCCGAAGTTGTCCTGACCACTTCTACGACAGCAGACAAGCACCCAGGAGTGAAGATACCTGAGTGTGATCACCTTTCTGCCTTGGGGAACCTTACCTACATTGTTAGGACAGTCAGATGAACCCTTTGTTTGGGGTTCTGATGCCCAGATAATCTCTTAAGTGACTCTAGATGTGTTGATAGTTTAGGGAAACACCTAGTATATGGCCAAGCTTTATTTAGCTTATCTTACAAATACCTACTATTGCCCTGGGTCCTGGGATCCTCCTATGTGGATTCTCAATATATACCTCATCCAAATTTCTTTCTTTTTTTTAAAATTAATTTATTTTACATTCTGACCACAGCCTCCACTCCTCCCCCCACCTCCCCTCTGTCCCTCTGTCCACTCCTCCTCTGTATTCATTCAGAAAGGGGCAGGCCTCCCATGGGCATCAGCAAAGCATAGCTTACCAAGCTGCCATAAGACCAAGCACCTCCCCCTGTATTCAGACTGGGCAAGGCAGTTCAGCATGAGGAATAGGTTCCCAAGAGTCAGCCAAAGCACCAAGGACAGCCCTGCTCCCACTGCCAGGAATCCTACAAATAGACTAAACTACACAACTGTCACATACATACAGAGGGCCTAGTTTAGTTCTATGCAGGCCCTCTGCTTGTTGGTTCAGATTCTGTGAGTTCCCAAGAGCCAGGCTAGCCATTTCTCTGGGATTTCCTCCGATGTCCCTGATCCCCCCTGGTTCTTATAAAGAACTGCCAGAGGTATCACTATCCCTGATCTCAAGACCTACTACAGAGCTATAGTAATAAAAGCAGCATGATATTGACATAAAAACAGACACATTGATCAATGGAATTGAATTGAAGACCCACACTTAAATCCATACACACATGGACACTTAATTTTGTTTTTAATATTTTTCTTTATTTATTTTTACTTTTTAAAAAATGTACATTGGGTTTTTTTGCCATGGGTTTCAGGTCCCTTGGAACTAGAGTTACAGACAGTTATGAGTTGCCATGTAGGTGCTGGGAATTGAACCCAGATCCTTTGGAAGAGCAGTCAGTGCTCTTAACCACTGAGCCATCTCTCCAGCTCCTGGACACTTGATTTTTGACAAAGAAGCTAAAACCATCCAATGGAGAAAAGAAAACTTCTTCAACAAATGGTGATGGCATAACTGGATGTCGGCATGTAAAAGAATGCATCTATCACCCCGCATAAAACTCAAATCCAAGTGGGTCAAAGACCTCAACATAAGTTCAGTTACACCGAACCTGATAGAAGAGAAAATAGGAAGTAGTCTTGAACACATTGGCACAGGAGACCACTCCTAAATATAATACCAGTAACACAGACACTGAGAGCAACAATTAGTAAATGGGACCTCCTGAAACTGAGAGCTTTTGTAGGACAAAGGACACAGTAAATAAGACAAAACGGCAGCCTACAGAATGGGAAAAGATCTCCACCAACCCCACGTCTGACAGAGGGCTGATCTCAAAAATATATAAAGAACTCAAGAAACTAGACATCAACAAACCAAATAATCCAATTAAAAAATGGGGTAAAGATCATCTAAACAGAGAATTCTCAACAAAGAATCTCAAATGACAGAGAAACGCTTAAAGAAATGTTCATCATCCTTAGCCATCAGGGAATGCAAATCAAAACGGCTCTGAGATTCCATTTTACAGAATGGCTATGAACCAAAACACAAGTGACAACTTATGCTAGAGAGGATGTGGAGCAAGGGAAACACTCCTCCATTGCTGGTGGGAGTGCAAACGTGTACACCCACTTTGGAAATTAACGTGGAGTTCTCAGACAATGGGAATCAACTTGGCAAGATTCTTAATCTGTTTCATTCTGTGAGTCTTGGATCTGCTCACATCTTCTTGTTTTAGGACCTTCTGCCTTTGGAGCCTGCTCTCCGAAAGCTGATTTTTTTTAACCAATATATTAATTTCATTTATTTTTTATTTGTATTTTTTTTCTCTTTTTGAGACAGGGTCTCTCTATGTAATTAATCCTGGCTGCCCTGGATCTCGCTCTGTAGACCAGGCTGTCCTTGAATTCAAAGAGATCTTCCTGCCTCTGCCTCCTGAGTACTGGGATTAAAGGTGTGTGCCACCATGCCAGGCCCAATTTTTTTTTCTTTTTTAAGTCAAATGTATTCCTACCCAACAAAGTAGGTAGAAACTTCAATGGTATAATAGTTCCTTTCTGTTCCCTCATCCTCATGTGCCATATCTCTTACACCATCGGATACCTTCGGGGAAGGCATTTCCTCTTGAACACAAAGAGAATCAAGCCTTACCAAGCGGACTCAATACTGGGGTGGGAAGCATGCACCTCAGTAGTCCTGCTGCGCTTGTGGTACTTGAGCTGACTCTTGTAGCTCTTGGAGTCTCTCGCCCCAAATTACTGTTTCTTTTTTAAGTTCAAGGAATAAAATGTGTCTCCTCTGCTCCTGCAGTTTTGTTTTTTTTTCTCCATCCCTTTCTCTCCAAGATATTCACTTCTTACCGCAGCCCTATTAGAGATGCCTCAACTAGATTAGCTTTTCCAAAACCAAACTGGTAAGTCATGCTTCTCTCTTGGCAGCACAAACTCCTCTGCAGCCAGTGAACAGGACAGCAAACTTGAGTGTGAATGAGATGTAAATTAACTTTGACAGTAGGTGGTACCACTGTTCCCCACTGTTATCATCATCATCATCACCATCATCATCATCATCATCATCATCATTCCTTGGCCCTAGTGAAGTTGGACATAGCCTTGTGAAACTTACTTTGGCCAGTTGGATATGAGCAGGTATCACATGACGACTTGGCCCACAGAAATAAGAACTACAGGATTCCCTCTAGCTCCCCTTGCACATTTTCCTCAGCCATAAGAAGAATGTGTTTCGCAGAGAGCCTGCTGCTTCAGACTGCATTTCAGAAGAAGGAGGGCAAATGGAGCAGACTCACAGACACCCGACAATAGTACAGAGCTGTAATCTAAAGTCATGCCGCAAGGGTGAGACACTGTTATTGTAAACTGTGTAGGGATGACTCCAGAGCTGATTAAAATTATCTAGTAAAACACATAAAATAGTCTTCCACATTAGGAAGGCTGTGTCTTGTATTAGTTTTATTTCTATTGCTATGATAAAATGTTGTGACTTGGGCAATTTATAGAAGAACGTGTTTATTTGGTCTTATGGTTCCAGAGAGAGTCCATGATGGCAGAGAGAAAGCATGGTGGCTGGGACAGCCATTGAGAACTCACATCTTAAACCACAAGCAGGAAGGAGGAAGGGGGACTAGGAAAGGCATATGGCTTTGAAACCTCATAGTCTACTCCCAGAGACACCCTTCCTGCAACAAGGTCATTCCTCCTGATCCTCCTAAAGAGCACCATTAATTGGGGGCTAAGAATTCAAATGTCTAGGCTTGTGGAGGGGGCATTCATTCAAATCACCACAAACAGGTAACTGAAAGCAAGTTCCAAGTGACATTAAGGACTAGCCATGTGACTATCAAGGGGGAACCCATGTCAGAAAACAAGTCAAAGTCATGAGATAGACAGTCTTGGCATGTTCAAAAGAGAGAAGGCAGATGAGAGAAACTCCAGTGTAGAGAAGAGGTGAATGTAGGTGATACGGAGAACTTACTCCAAGGAGAATGAGAAGCCACCATTAATTGGCCTTTCAATAGACAAGACACGGGATCCCATTCATACAATGATGAGCTTACTGGGGCAGATGTGAATGAAAGGGATGAGGTGAAAGGAAACAAGAGCTCCCTTGCAACAAGACTGTGCATATGGACCAGAGATGACTGTGTCTTGGATGGGGATTTTAGAAGTGACATTGATAAGAAGCGCCTTGGTTTGGAATAAAGCTGGAGAGTCAAAGTGTGGGGTTGATAGGTTATGTGTAGGATATAAAAGAGAGGGTGCATGGCTAACCTCTAGGTTTGCAATTGTAAGCACATGGTCAACAAACACCACTTACTGAGATGGGAAAGGATGAGGAAGGAACTAGCTTTGCAGGGAGACATTTAAGCTTTGTTTGTAGTTACATTTGAAATATGTATGAATGAGTCTAGATCAGAGGTAGTCATGCCTTTTCTACCAGGAATCATTCAGTCCTAGAGACATGTTCTTGAATAATTTCCCCCAAGCCTCTAAAAGTATAAAGAACATTCTTGGACTATACAGATAATCAGGCCACATGTAGTCTATGGTTCCCACTTTGTCAGATAATTGTAGCTTGAACTCTAATTGGTCTTAATAATAAAAATCTAGAGCCAGATATCAGGGTAAATGCTGAAAGACTAGAAAGATAAAGGAGCAAGCCACAGCCACCTCTTACCTCGCCAACTCCTCAGCCAAAAGGGGGAGATCCTGTCTCTACTACTAAATGGGTTGAGATCCTGTCATCACTCACCTTATATTCCTGTCTCTACCTCCCTAGTGCTGGATTAAAAGTGTGGGCCACCACCACCACCTGGCTCTCTTTCTCTTTTTTACAGATACAATCTCATGTAGCCTAGGGTGGCCTTGAATTCCTGATCTTCCTGCTTCCTCCTCTCAAGTGCTGGGACTAAAGGTATGTGCCACCACTGCCTGGCCTCTAGTGGCTAGCTCTGCGCTCTTATCTCCAGGCAAGCTTTATTTGTGAGAGCACAAACAAAATATCACCACAGATAATAAGGTAGAACTCAGTGATGAGGACAAAGAAAAGCCCACAGATCGTCTGTAAAGTTAGGAGTACATGAGGTTGTGCAGGGAGAGAGACTGGGAAGAGCAGGATTGTGGGTGCCATAGGCCTCCCAGGTGCTACTATCACCATTAGAGTTTAGACAGACAAAGGAAAAGGCCTCCAA
>CABHPP010146732.1:18520-35050 GCA_902168425.1 Peromyscus attwateri | reverse complement strand
AAGAAAGAAAGAAAGAAAGAAAGAAAGAAAGAAAGAAAGAAAGAAAGGACGCAGTGCCAGAGAAACAAAGTATTGAAGATATAATTTTAAAGACGTTTTCAAACTGATTCAATGTAGATTTCCCTCTGTGATGAGGTGAAAGAAGAGGAAAGACTAAAGCTCTGGAAGCACTAGGTCTCAGCTTCCTAGTGCTGGATGGGATCCATAGATGCCCTGCAGGATGATGGCTTTCTGGGCTGGTACCGCAGGGGAAGATGGATTGAGTTGTCTGGCATTCTACCTGCAGCATTTTCAACAGCTGGTCCACCAATCAATAAACCTCCTGGGTCAAATCTCAGCACTTAGGTGGCCTTTCAGATATCTTTATGACCAAGGGCCAACAAAAACCTCTGCAGTTGGCTCCTCCTACTTCTCAGGCCACCACTTCTTATCTCCACCCTTCTTTCCACCCTCACTCACCCCATGCCACACTCCCCTTCAGTTCCCTTGATCAAGTCTTGACTGCCTCAGTGCCTGTACCTAGAACGTGTGCCCTATGTTTCCTGAAAAATTAACTCTGTCTCTTAAGCCTGATTCTGCTCTGCTTTTAGCTCACAGTTCCTCTTTTCAGTGAATACTTTATCCTCTCTACACAGTGGACAGCATACCTCTGAAGTGGTCTTACTAAGTCATTTACTTAGTTACTTCATTTCCCTCTTCAGTTGGAAGGCAAGCCTCATGAGAACAAAGACTTTGTCTCTCTGGTTTAACCCCCCTATATGAGAACCACGGCTCTAGGTATAATGCTAGATATTAGCTGAGTTTTCCTAAAAAGAAAGTAAATATATCCTTCATATCTTTTGTTTCACAAAAGATGGGTATTATAGAATCTGTTAAATGTTCACTATTTTCTTTTATCTGCTATGTTATATAATAAATAATTCTTAAATAATAATGCATTTGTTAAAAGAAAAGAAAGTTTCAAATGTAATAGTCTTCAGATAGCCCAAATAATTTTTAGCCATAAAATGAAAATAGACTTTAACTATGCATAAATATCAAAAAGTTCTGATTAGACAAGGTTATGCTTTACTAGAAAATTTATTTTAATGTCACATATATGCACAAATGTTAATGACCTAAACTACTCAGGAGAATGTCTACTGTAATCAAAAGGCAAAATTAAATGAATTCCAAATATTTTAGCTTTTAAAATCTTGAAGGGAATTCTAGAACCAGTTTATCTTATTTCCAGCATAGCATCATCAGTCCTGATCTGTTGAAAGTTAAATAAACCAGCCTATAAGCTTTCCTTTTCTTTTACAACCTAAACAATGGCATCAATGCAAGATATGAAACAGAAATAAGAACAGAATTACAAATTACATTTCTAATTCTATGTTTTTTTGTCTTGTTTAGCAAGATGTCTTACTATACAAAAAGTTGTACCATATCAATACACCAGTTTTTCATTGGAATCTCTTTTTTCACTGCATATACCACAAATAGAATTCCTCAGTCAGTAGTATGCTCTAGAGTGGAGGAGGGGCACCCAGGGCTCAAGAGATGACTCAGTGGTTAAGATCACTTATTACTCTTTTTCTTTTTTCTTTTTTTCTTTTCTTTTCTTTTTTTTTTTTTTTTTTTTGTTTTTTTAGACAGGATTTCTCTGTGTAGCTTTGGAGCCTGTCCTGGAACTCACTCTGTAGCCCAGGCTGGCCTTGAACTCACAGAGATCCGCCTGCCTCTGCCTCCCGAGTACTGGGATTAAAGGCGTGTGCCACCACCGCCTAGCTAAGACCTCTTATTACTCTTGCAGAGGACCTGGATTCAACACCCAGCACCCAAATGCTAGCTCACAACAGCCTGTAACTTCAGTTCCAGGGGATCCAGCACCCTCTTCTGACCTCCATGGTCACCAGGTATCCATGTACACCATGGATATTCATGTAGACAAAACACTCATGCACATGAAAATAAAAGAAATCTGAAAAGAACATTCATATAAAATAAGCAGCTTATCACTCAATACAATGAAAAGGAATTATGGGTATGTCCATTTCTCTGTCTTTCCTACTCTCCACAATATATATGGCTTAGAATTGATTTTATAGTGAGTATAGGAACAAGACCTATATAGTAGCTCCCAGGTATCTTTTATCTATGATAAGAGGAAAAGTGAGCATTTATCAGAGTAAACCTAATGACTGCATTCTATATATGTTCATGCTGTGTACAGGCCTTGTGATAGGCTGTTGCTCTTTTGCCCATGTGTCTCATTTATGAGGTCTTCTAGTTAAAAAAGAAATAAAGCCAGGAATAAGAGAGCATGAAGAGCAAACTCAAATACACATGAAGACTGACTATGTCTGTCTTCATATGTACTTGGATATTTCTGGAAGACTGGATTTGTTACTGACATGTTGTATTCTTGAATTAAACACATCTTATTGTATTAAGTGCAATCTCAATGTTGAGCAGAAAAGAAAATGAAAGGTGGTTAAGCAACTGAGTGAGGGGACCCCAAAACTCTAAACAAAATATCCCAAGAAAAGGTGGTATTTTTTGAAGAAAGCTAGATGTCTTAGTTTGGGGGTTATTCTCTTTCCATGCTGTGCTTCATGCCATCCCTCTACAATGGTACCCTGAGTGTCAGAACATTTAAAGGAAGCTTCTAGAGTCCCACATAAAAGAAGTCAATGGTAATTTACCATGTGTTATAGACAGAAAAGAATTCAACGGTAATTTACTCTGTGTTATGGAATATTTATTTTAACTGTGTAAAGATGTGTCACCTTTGTTTCTGCTGCTTTTGTTAATGATGTAAAGATATGTTGCATTTATTTGATTAAATAAAATTAACCTGGGGTCAGGAGGCTGAGCGACTAGCTGACCGGAAGTGGGAGGGAGGAACTACATGTAGAGAGGGTGGGCTGAGCAGAAGGATGGCCTCTTTCTCTGGTGACTGTAGCAAGGAGAGAAGGTGAGCTACCTGCTGTTCAGCCTCTCTAAGCTAGTAGGATTTCACCTCAACCTTTGAATCCTGAGTTCTATAGAAGGATAGAGATTTAGATAAAGTTCCCTTTAGGAGCCATGATAGAGCCAGTGCCTGAGGGAACAAAATTCCTGCCTGGCTGTGGTCTGTGCAGCTGAACCACTGCTGGTAGCTGTGGTTGCAATTGCCACTTGGGAGAGTTGCTTAAGGTTCAGCCATTGTATTGAATACAAAACAACACTATGAACATTCCTGGGGTTTTATTACTGTCATAAAAGTATTTTCCTTTCTTTGTTTATTTCTTTCTTGAGTTCTGCCCCCACCACACACACACACACACCAAGCCTTGGAACACAGGCCTAGGTATTCTTCCATGGGCCTCTCCTGTTTTCAGAATCTGTACAGTCTGCTCACAGTTCTGTCTTTTTACTTCATTTTCTTTGTGTTCTAGATTGTTTCTAGGATTTTAGTGGAAGCAAGGCATGTCATTTGAAAACTACAGTAAAAAACACTTGGACAAGGGGAATTTTTACTTCAGAAAACCAACAAAGACCATTCTTTGTATAGATGTGTACTGAGCTTGATTTATCCTGTCCCAGTGGAGAATTCACTCATTCTGCAAGCGATCTGCTAGTTCTTTATCAAAGGAGACAAGTATAAGAAACTTGCAGACATTTCTTCCCTAATGTACCCTAATGTTTGAGGGCTCTCATAAATGGTTTATACTAAATGTGTCACAAATGTCTGAATACTTTTCTAATTTAAATTCTAAAAGTGGGTGTTACAAATATAAACATTTTATGAGCTGAGTAAAACAGAGAATAACACATTTACCTGTACTATATTAGGGTTACAATTGCTATAAGCTGTGAAACACCATGACCAAGGCAACTCTTATAAAACAAAATATTTAACTGTGGCTTACTTGGAGTTCCAGAGGTTTAGTGTGGTGGACCAGTCCCCACACTTATTTACCCCTGGAACTTTCGAGGAATGCAGGATAAGAGACTTAGTTAGAAAAAGAGGGAGAGAGAAAACACAGGATAGTCTCAAGTGGGCCTGGATCCTTATCCAAACGGGCCCATAGCTTTATTCCAAAGAGATATTTATAACAATGCCAAGGGATGGAGCAAAAGACCTCCCCCTTGTTGTCACACCCTTACAAACACCTGGTACCCAGATCCATGGTCCAATCAACCTCCCATGCAGTCCTGCTGGGTGCAGCCATTAGGAAACCTAGTTGGCTCCAACATCTGAGTAAATGAGATAAGTAAGCAGGCCCCAGCACTATCATCACGGTGGGGAGCATGGCAGCATGCAGACAGGCACTGGGGCAGAAGGAGGGAGAGGGAGAGAGGGAGAGAGAGAGAGAAAGAGGGGGGGGGGAGACTCTGTGCTTGAGTGGATTCTGAAACCTCAAAACCCACCCCCCAGTGACACACATCCTCCAACAAGCCACACCTCCTAATCCTTTTCATCCTTTTAAGTAGTGTCACTCCTGCTAAGCATTCAAATATACGAGCCTATGGGGGCCATTCTTATTCAAACTACCACATGTACACATCTATCTTAGTTAATATTCTATTGTTGTGAAAAGATGCCATGACCAATGTTGCTGGAGAGCTTCTCTCCAGCTCCCAAGTACCGCCAGTCCCTGGTTCCCTGACTGAACCCATTCATAAAATAAACACACAGACGCTTACATTATTTAAACTGCTTGGCCATTAGCTCAGGCCTATCATTGTCTAGCTCTTACTCTTATATTTAGCCCATTTCTATTAATCTCTACTTTGCCACGTGGCTCGTGGCTTACCGGTACTTTACATTTTCCTTCTCCTCGCGGCGGCTCCAGGCAGTCTCCCTATCCATCCTTCCTCCTCAATTTTCCTCTCTGTTAGTCCCGCCTATACTTCCTGTCTGGCTATTGGCCAATCAGTGTTTATTGACATATAGCGATATCCACAGCAGACCAAGGCAATACTTATTTAAAAAAAAAAAACAAAACTCCAGGCATGGTACTGGAGCAATAGCTGAGAGCTTTACATCCTGATCCACAGGCAGCAGGCACTGTGAGAAAGAGAGACTCTAGACCTGGCATGGGTTTTTTAAACCACAAAGCCCACTCCTAGCAACTCACCTCCTCCAACACCACACACACACACACACACACACACACACACACACACACACACACAGAAAGAGAGAGAGAAACACACACACACAGAGGCATACACTGTGGTGATATTGTGTTCCCCAAAATATTGTGCACCCTAATAAACTTATCTGGGGTCAGAGAACAGAACAGCCACTAGATATAGATATAGAGAAAATGGTGGCACACACGCTTTTAATCCTATTATTTGGGAGGCAGAGATCCAGATGGATCTCTGTGAGTTTAAAGCCATACTGGAAACAGCCAGACATGGTGACTCACGCCTTTAATCCCAGAAAGTGATGGCAGAAAGGTATATAAGGCATGAAAACCAGGAACTAGGCTGGTTAAGCTTTTAGGCTTTTGAGCAGCAGTTCAGCTGAGACCCATTCGGATGAGGACTCAGAGGCTTCCAGTCTGAGGAAACAGGATCAGTTGAGGAACTGGCGAGGTGAGGAAGCTGTGGCTTGTTCTGCTTCTCTGATCTTCCAGCATTCACTCCAATAACCTGGCTTCAGGTTTGTTTTTATTAATAAGACCTGTTAAGATTCCTGCTACAGTACACACATAATATCTGAAAAACAAAAGAAGGACTATTTCTCGACTATTGCCAGCAGTTTATTGTGGGGGCATCTTTGTGGATTTCTGTGGGCCTCTCCAGCACTTTGCTTCTTCCTATTCTCATGTGGTCTTCATTTATCATGAACATTCCTTATGTTCCCTCTCTGTTCTTGATCCAGTTGGGATCTCCCACTTCCCCAAGTTCTCTTTCTCTCGCCCCTCGCCCCTCATTACCCCCACTCACGTCCAGATTGTTCATGTAGATCTCATCCATTTCTCTGTCATTGGGCGATCCCCGTGTCTTTCTTGGGGTCCTGTTATCCAGGTAGCCTCCCTGGTGTTGTGAGTAGCTGTCCAGTCATCCTTGTTCTACAACTAGTATTCTCCTATGAGTGGGTACATACCATGTTTGTCTTTCCTGGTGATAAGATGGCCAAACACCCTAATTGTCGTGCTAGAAACTCCATCCAGTGACAGAGGGAACTAGATGCAGATATCCACGGTCAGGCCCTGGGTGGAGCTCCGGGAGTCCAATTGGCAAGAAGGAGGAGAGTTTATGTGAGCAAGAGTTGTTGGGACCAGGGATGGATGGAATACAGGGACAAGTGGCCAAACGAATAGAAACACATGAACTGTGAACCAATGGCTGAGGGGCCCCCAACTGGATCAGGCCCTTTGAATGGGTGAGACAGTTGATTGATTGGCTTGATCTGTTTAGGAGGCATACAGGCAGTTGGACCGGGCCCTGTGCTCAGTACATGAATTGACTGTTTGAAACCTGGGGCTTAGTAGAGACCCTAGGCTCAGCCTGGGAGGAGGGGACTAGACCTGCCTGGGCTGAGTCCACCAGGTCGATCTCAATTCGATCTCAATCCTCGGGGAGTCTTTGCCCTTGAGGAGATGGAAATGGGGGGTGGGCCGGGGGGGGGGGGGCGGGACGGGAGGAGGGAGAACGGGGGAATCTATGGCTGATATGGAAAGTTGAATTATATTGTAAAATAAAATAAAATAAATTCAAAAAAAAAGAAAGAAAAACAAAAGAAGGAGAAAGAAAAGTCCCTGTTTTTTTTTTTTTTTTGTGTTGTGTGTGTGTGTGTGTGTGTGTGTGTGTGTGTGTGTGTGTGTTTTGTTTTGTTTTGTTTTGTTTTTCAAGACAGGGTTTCTCTGTGTAGCTTTGTGCCTTTCCTGGAACTCACTTGGTAGCCCAGGCTGGCCTTGAACTCACAGAGATCCACCTGTCTCTGCCTCCCGAGTGCTGGGATTAAAGGCGTGTGCCACCACCGCCCGGCAAGTCCGTTTCTTGTTTTCCCATCCCTGTGCACCTGAAGGAAATGAGTCACCTGAACATTTGCATGCTATCACCTTTTCAGTCTAAATTCCTTCATCCTCTGGTTTTAGCACATGTAGTGGCACACCTATGTTCTACATGTGAACACACTGGGAATTAAGACTTTTGGCATATAGATCTTAGCAAGGAGGGACATACTTGCCTGCTCTTTGGAAGGTTTTCACTGCCCCTGGGAATTTGGCAAGATGCTGGAGAAATGCTAACTTACATTACTGAGAGATTGTGTTTTATACTCCCCTCTCTCTCTCTCCCTCCCTCCCTCCCTCCATCTCTCTGTCTCTGTCTGTCTCTCTGTCTCTGTCTCTGTGACACACACACACACACACACACACACACACACAGAGTCCCCTCAGGAATGTCCTCTATCTTCACAAGAATGAAAAGTATACTGTGTTTTATATTTTAATACACATATTTTGAAGCATGAAAATATTTTAAAAGAATATTCAGGCTTGTATTTCTTTTTGTTTAGAAGTATTTACATCCATGAGTTATAATTTTTAAAACTTCTTTAAATATTACTTGTATTTATTACTAAATATCAACTTGTGATACTTAAAAAGAAATGGCAGTACAACATCCCAGTTGTATTTTAAATTAAAAGAGAAGTATATTAAAGTTGTGTGGAGAGTCCTTCAGCTACAGGCAAAAAACTCCACAGTAATTCTTATCTTAGAACAAGACTTTGAACCCTGATAGGCTGCTAACGCATAAGAAACAAGTTAGAGAAAAGAAAGGAATTGTTTTATGTTTGTTTAAATATTTTAGATAAATGTATTTCTTATTGTTTGGTGTCCAATACCGAAAACTTAAAGTATAAATGACAAGAACATGAATGAGCAAACCGTTGCTACAAAGCAAAGAATATGGTTATTTTCTATCTAACTGTGAAACCCTGACTGTCCTACGGCAATTTTCAGCTATGCTAATTGAAAGGTAAGTAGATGTCCTTTCTGACTTTAGTGGGAATATTTTCAGTCCATATAATCCACCGTGCCTGCAGCATTTCAAGAGCTCCCTGTCAGGGCTGGCTATTTCCTCTGTACAAATGAAATTTCCATGGCCCACTTCAAATAAAAAAGTTCACTATTAAAAATCAAATACCTTTCATAATATTGACATTTTTTGTAATTTAACTGAAATATAATTACATCATTTCTCGTGTTCTCTTTGTCCCCCCCCCCCACCTCCTGTGTCTGACACTCCCTCCTAAATTCATAGCCTCCCCTTCTTTAGCTGTTATCGTTATATATACTTACAAAGAAATAAACCTACACCTATCACTTGCTGGTTCCTTCCAGCGTTGCCTGCATGCACATGCTTCTAGGGCTGCTCCTTGGTATGGAATAACCAACCACAAGGAACTTCCCTGGGGAAGATTTTCAGAGTTGCTATTTGCCTATAGCTCTTCATCTAGGGGTGAGGCTGCTGAGATTTTCCCCATCTACAATGGTATGTCAACTGTTATTGGAATTGTTGAGGTCTTGTTTAGGCAGCCATGTTGTTGAGATTTCATGGATGCCACTCCCTGTTATATACAGAAGACACCATCTAACAGAAGACTGCCTGGTCCTCTGGCTCTTACAATCTTTCTGTGCCCTCTTCCATAATGTACCCTGAGTCTTGGGTACAGACATTGTATTGTTGATATATCAACGGGGGCTAGACATCAATCTGTCACTTTTGCTCCACATTTTGACTAGTGTGGCTTTCTGTGATGATCTCCGGCTGCTTCAAAATAAAGCTTCCTTGATAAAAGGTGAGGTCTACACTTATCAGAGAAAATAAAGATTAGTATTTGGAATGTAGTTAGGAATCATGCTGGTGTAGGAAAGTGGCAGTAGATGTACTTTCCTTCTCCATTCATAGTGTGGCTTTATTCACACATTCATCCAATTTTACTTATTTATTCTGAAGTGTTTTCTGAGCACCCCAACTAGATAAGCATGATGCTAAGAACACAGAGAAAAGATGTGTCTCCATGATAAAAAAAAAAAAAAAAAAAAAAAAAAAAACAGGCTGAGGCAGAGGCCATTACGACTCAGTGTGTGAAAGCTACCAAGGGAACACAAAGAATATTCAAGGTCAACTCACACAAAGATGATGAAAGTGTAGTTTGCTTGCAGCTGATATTTTGCCCCCATTCACCAGAAAAGCCAGCTGCTCCTGATCATTGACAAGCACTGTTTCCTTAAACTTGATATAGTGTCCATTCATTGAAAGCCATGGCTTTGAAAATATCTGCTAATAAGTTCAATAGAAAAATCCAGTGATTCATCAATTACTCAATACTTTAAAATTCTCATTTTTAATGATATAGTAAAAACAAAAAACAAAAAGAAACCCTGTCTTATCCCTCATCTTCTTGAAGAATTTAATCAGTGTGACAAGGGTCAATGACAAGAGCTTTCTCCCTATTGTGTTTTTGAAGGGTCTTAACACGTCTCGACGGTCTTCATTTTGAAGTCTCCCTTCTCACATAGTGTAACACATAACCTTGAACTCAGCTCAGCCTAAAAAGGAAAGTGCTGCGTTGGTAAATTAATCAGGAGCACTCTAGAAGATCTAATTTAAAAAGTACACATTAGCCGTTTATCTCATAGTATGAATTCCTAATCAATCAAAGTAAATAATTGTGTAGACTCAAATATTATCATGAAGTCTAGCCATTTAAGTGTGTAACTAAAACAAACAAACCTCAATTAAACACATATCACTTGTAATAGTATATATATGTATAAATATATATATTTATAAGTATATATAAATATATACATGGTTCAGAGAAAAACATGAATTGTTTTTTAAACAAATTGTCTTCTTGTTCTCTTGAAAACAGTGGCAACAAGTTGGCTACTTCAAGTGGTGACTCCACAGTTAAATTATGGGACCTTGCAAAAAATGAATGCATATTGACCTTTGAAGGACACAGTCACGCAGTATGGTCCTGCACATGGCACTCTGGTGGTGATTTTGTAGCTTCTGCCTCACTGGATATGACTAGTAAAGTCTGGGACGTCAATAGGTAAGGACCACTTTTCAATATTATCAAGCTATATTGATATACATTTCATGAGTAGAGTGTGTTGTTTTCCTCAATGCTGACACTGGGAAACATTACCAGAAACTGTTCACTGCTAAGATTACAGGGAGTGATGTAAATAATCTTTATGAAATCCATTTCCAACTCCATTGATCTTTGTTGATATAATAATTCCTTTCTGAGTGTCGGGAACAAGATCAAACCTGTGTTAAGAGATTAGGGTTTCGTCAACTGGAAGCT
Source organism: Peromyscus attwateri (assembly GCA_902168425.1). Classification (NCBI taxonomy): domain Eukaryota; kingdom Metazoa; phylum Chordata; class Mammalia; order Rodentia; family Cricetidae; genus Peromyscus; species Peromyscus attwateri. The sequence goes on along the minus strand of CABHPP010146732.1, from coordinate 24,732 downwards.
GCTTATTAGAAACTGATAGAAATGAATATTTATTTTAAGTAGATTTTTTTTGCTCTGCTTAGCACAGGGTTGCTATATCTCTGCACTGTGGAAGTTGGTTTGGCAGTCATGAATATGATGGAGTTGGCTTATGCTCAATTTTTATTGATACCTTGGAATGTTTTCCCAAACCAATAATTTTTAGTAATTCACAAAATGTAAGAAATTATAGACATGAAGGTTTTATATTTGTCTTAATTCAAAATAGACATCCATTTCATTTGCAGTAGCAGTAGCAGTATTATAATATGTTAAACACAAGTAAGTTGCAAAAATGGTACATTAGGTTATTATCAAATATCTTAATTGTTTCAGCTTAGAGGTTATCTGTCAGGCTTTGGGCCTTGTTTGTTGTTGAAACAATGTACAGGTATTGTGGGATTTATTAAGGCAACTCCATGTGGTTAAAAGGGAAGTTTATTTTGGGGTAACTTACAACAAGTAAAGGGATTGGTTACAGGATCTGGGAGAGGTGAAGTCCAGGGGTGTTCTCTGGAGAACTCTGCTCAGTCTACCATCCAGTATCCAGGATCACCAGGAGCCAAGAGAGCCAACACATCTGGATCTCAGGTCTTAAGGCCTCCCATCTCGGCTCCGCCTCAGGGGCAGACCTTGGGTAGGCGTGACAGTTACCACAAGCCTCACTGGGGGTAGTATTTCCAGGCCAAAGCTGTAACAGCTACCTACTACATACAGGTCCCATATTGTGGATGATAACTCTTGGAATGTTAGGCCAACTATTGTCATCCTATATCCAATATAACTTATTTTAAAAAATAAGAAAATTATGGAGCCATCATAAAGGCTGAGACTTAGAATTACACACGCAATTGGTCCCTTAAACAACCATCCTCCATCCTTCCTGAGTTATGAGTGGTATCCTAAGAGCAGAGGGCAATTGGGTGCTTGGGACCATAATCAGGACTCTTGGGAAGATTCAGTTGAAAGTTATCTTAAGCTCTACATATAAGTGACTTCCAAAGGCTGTGCATCGGTTACTAAGATCCTTTCTCTCTGCACTGTGCTTTGTTTCCTTAATGCTACCACTGGGCTCTGTAAACTTCACTGTGGCTTTCCTGGATGGCATGTCTAGCTGGTGCATGCCGTAGATTATGAGTCTGACAATGGGAGAGGCCTTCCTTCTTACTATCCCTTTCCTCTGAGCTCATTGTAGACTTACTATCACTCCACTGGCTGTTCTTATCACAGCAGCAGAATCCAGGGACAGGCTTCTTTCTATACAAGCAGCCTCACTGGGGCACCATTTAGAGAGGAAAACCTCAGGTAGCAGATATTGCTTCTCCTTGGTCTGTATTTCCTATCTCTCTCAGAATATATCCTCTAGGCAGAGAAACTCCATCACCAGCATGGAAATGCTGTCTCCCCCGAGGAATTACTTCAGCCACTTTAACTACAGAAACCTCCTTCTTCAATTCTGGGGTTTTTGTGAAAGCTGAGCATTGATCATTTCCACAGTATTTCCTTTGTGATTTCAGTGTTTAGGTTGCCCAGTCTTCCTCGGTGGAGCTTTGTCTGTCCCTTAGCACTTTCTTCTTCTCATTACTTAGTGAACAAGTTACATAGTTGTCAGTCCTGTCTGGTAAGCTTTGATCTTTAAGGTAATGGGAGCCCTTACTAGACCTTGACAGATTCAAACACAGGCAGATAAATAGCACAATCCATCTGAAAGGAACAACTAACTAAACTTTGCATATCCTGTCTGAGAAAGCATGACTCTGAGTGATAGATGTCTACCTAATTCTATCTAAAACTGGGACAGTTGTTTTCTCAGTGGGGCATTATTTTATTTGTAATAATCAATTGCACGAAAAATTCCAAGTCTGTTATGCTTCCATATCATATGATCAGATTTCATTAATATTGACAATACTGAGTCATTGGAATTTCAGGGTAATTATGTAATTTTAGTCTTTTTCACATTTGACTTAGTGAAGATCCTAATACAAGACTGTAGTACATTGAAAATATATCTTCAAATCTATTAACCATTCAGAATGTGTAAACCCAACTATGCTTCCCAATGATCTTCACTCCCCTTAGAATAATTTCAAACACTGGGATTTGACAACCTTCCTTTTGACTCGGACATAAATACTGTCATCTCATTGATGCCCAGTAGATATTGACATAGCAGATCAAAATTCCTCTTGATTAATGTCAAAATCCTCTAAATTTAAATTTTCCATCAATATCAGGACCTCAATCAAATTCATCACCAATGACAAAAACTGATACCGACTTTGAAGCTGAACTACTGCCCACAGGGACATGTACAGGGAGACATTGATTACATCTGAAGGGCTGTTGATACATCTTTCAGAGTTATAATCAAAACATCAAGTTCTGATTTGTAATTACCCAGGGATCAGAGTCGTGTAGATATGTCTAAACTCTGAGCGTCTTAGTTTAAAATCTTAGGTTGCTTGAAATGGCTTAGTGACTTCAGGGGAGAGGTCACTTGCCTTGGTAATTTGGGTGTTGGCAGAAACTGTGTCTTGTTGTGTAGCTTACTGTTCTCTGGATGCTCTGTAGTTCTTAAGAATGGAATATTTTGGGCTGATATGTAATGTTGTCATTCAGTTGGCTGTTTGCCAAAATGTTAGATCACTGGGAAGCATAACCTATATAACATTCCAGATAAAGCTTCATATTTGCTGAGCAATGTTAAGATTTTTCTGAACACTATCTAAGGACTCAGTGGGGGTAAAGCCTCACTCTACAGAGGTTCTGTAGCATATTTTGATGGTCTTCCCAAGGATCACAATATGAACTGATGGATGTATGTGTTGCAGTTAGAAATCATTGTTTCCTACTTTGGTTTTAAAATATGCCATTTAAGGTCAGTCAAAAAGCACTCATGCACACTTGAGACACACACACATGCATACACACACAAACATGTATGTAAGCACATACATATTCACACACACAGCACATGCACACTCACATGTACATACAAAGACGCATACATACAACCGCACACATGCACACACACACACACACACACACACACACACACACACACACAGTGTACCCTGGACACAGAGTGCTTGGCATATGACTGTTTACTTGCATGAATGAATGAAGAGTCATCCACAAGTACCCATGAAATCTGCACAGTAGGAATTTTTACCTTCCAGATCCATATCAAGTTGTGTTACAATTTTCTGTCTTATTCTGCATGAATCTCTAAAATGAGAAAAATTGGGTAGAAGTATTAAAAATGATCTCAGTCACCTGTAAAAAAATAATTTATGTTTCTTTTCCTAGGCATTTACATGTAACACCAATGAATAAGTGTTTATTAGATGACTGAACAGTGTTGGGTTGTTACAGATATACAGAGACTTTCAGACTCAATCACTATCCTCAATGAGTTTATAAGTCATTTAAGGATGTAGGGATTTTGAAGCAATCATAGAATTTGCAATGCATCTGCTCTCTGTATTATTGCACCCAGTATTCTGGGAGAGTCCTGGCTGTTTTTCTTCCAAGGTAACTGTATTTGGCTCAGCCGCTTCATCACCTTGTCACTTTGGTGTTTGGAAGGCAGACCATGTGCCGGTTCCACTTGTCACTGGAAGGAAAGGGGTTGGAAATGGCCAAAATGTCGCTGAGTGTAGCTGCCTCAGCTGCTTCAACCAGACAGCACAAGGGCAGGGACTCAGCAGTTTGTATCAAGGAGAGAAAGGAACAGGGGGACTTGTAAACTTCAACAGCTTCTCCCTCCCAAATGCTGGGAAATAAATGTAATGGCCTTAATGCTCTGTGTATTGTTTCAGATGTCCTTGAAATTTTGTGGATAAAGGAAACAAAGCAAGTTTAAGAACCACGTTCAAGTTGTGATTTTTCTCTGTATTTTGTTACTAGGAAGCAGATTTACCAGAAACCCGGGTTTGTGAGAAAATCATGTTGACAAAGAAACCATGAGCCTACAGTTAGTAACTCACCCATTCTTAAAATAGTCCTCAGGGCCCCAAATGTGTATCCACAGGAAGTAGACTTCTAGTGTTCCCTAGTCACAAGGGAAAGGAAGAGCACAGAACCTATGTTAGATACAGCCATAGAGAATAACGGATACGGGAAAACCTTCTGTGACGCAAAGGCAGGACACATGCAATAAAAATGCATACGAAACCAAAGCAAACCCTGAAACCACAAAACAGACATACAAACGGGAGGGGGAAAAGTGTTCCTCTTGGGAGCATGCCATGGTTCCCATAAGGAACTTTCTTCAGTGCCTTGGAGAAGTTCCTTGACTTGCTTTGTCAGGCAATTCACAAAGCAGATGGTTTGTGTTTCTCACCCTCTTTTCCTCTGTTACCGTTTGTACAGCTGCTACTCCTTCCTTGCTCCGTCATTGTACACTACATTTGTGGTGTGCAGACAGCAGAAACTTGGTTTTACCTAGTTGATCAGCAGAAGTGACCACTCTGACCCCCTGGGAGGAGCTTCAGTACCATCCAGAGAACACGGAGTATAAAATACACGTCAGTGGCTGATTGTGATTTGGGGTTGTCTCCATTTCTAGATTGGGAAAACAGCAGCAAATACTTCGTATGTGGAGGGAAATGTGGCATCGTTATTTGGCGGGCAGAAAGCTGTAGTAGAGATGTTAGTATTCATTTGTTTGTTTCCTTCTCTCACATTCACTAGAAACATGGCCATCTAAGTGCTATTTCTCAGCTTTGCTATTCTTCAAATGTGGCTGCACTAATAACTTCTATACAGCAAAGCAATAGTTAAACTGATAGGGACTATTTTCATTTTTGGATCTCTAGGGTATGCAATGGCCACAGAAGCCAGTTATTTTTCTTTTTTAAAAAAATGAGAGAGCAAATCTCCACATGCTTGGATTGCATGACCCCACTCCCTCCCTCTAGTTAGCCTGTCCTGTTGACTGAGGAACTCAGGAACAGGGGAGAAACTAAGTTACTGATGTCATTTTATCCCAGCCTCTTTGTTAGGGCACTTGCTCCTGCTGGTCTAATACAGGCTTCCTGTGAATATCTTCTAGGTGATGCATTCTCCCTCATGACTTACTTTTAAGGCAACTGGGACAAGTCTTGAAGTATTTGCGAATGTGTAGATGGGGTCACTTCATAAACATTCTGTGACTATAGCCCATGGCTCTTTAACTCTCTATTCTCATGTTATGACCTTAATATATGTTGCAAGACTGCTGGAGCCTATGAAATCGTAATTGTCAGCAGAAATACTTGTAAATATAATAATGGGTTTGCATAGGTTATAATGCCGTAAGAGTAGCTGTAAATTGTTAGGAAAAGTAAAACTATTATGCATGTGCCTCCATTAGTAGAACTATGATTTAATAATGATGAATTAAACAAGCACCAAGATTTAAAGTGTATAGTAGTAGTGACTTTATTCATGGGGAGAGTTGAGAAAGTCAGTTTTACTGATTATAATTAAGCTATAAAAATATAAATAGCATCTTCCATATGGATATTATTCTAGTGTTCTAGTTTCCTCCCTGCCTCCCTTCCTCCCTCCCTCCCTCCCTTCCTTCCTTAAATATGTATTCTTATTTCTTTATTAAATATGTATTTTCCTTACTTTAAATTTTTTTATGTATGTGTATGTGCACAGGCATAATTGTCTATATCTGCATCAGGTGCAAACATGTACCTTGGATGAAGTTAGAGCTGTTGGAACTAGAGTCACTGGTGATTATGAACTAGCCTATATAGGCAATACAAGGACAGTAAATGCTCTTTAAGTACTGAGCCATCTCCCCACCTTCCCAGGATTTGTTTGTAGACCTAACAAACATGCCGGGAAGCCCTTATCTAATTTATTATTCTAATCACTACAGCAGTGTGGTGGTTTGAATAAGGATATGCCCCAGAAGCTCATATATTTGAATGCTTAGTCAAAAGGAGGTGGGACTTTCTGAGAAGGGTTAGAAGTGTGGCCTTGTTGGAGGAAGGGTACTATGTGGGTGAACTTGGAGGTATCAAAAGCCAGTGTGACGCCGGGCGGTGGTGGCGCACGCCTTTAATCCCAGCACTCGGGAGGCAGAGCCAGGCGGATCTTTGTGAGTTCGAGGCCAGCCTGGGCTACCAAGTGAGTTCCAGGAAAGGAGCAAAGCTACACAGAGAAACCCTGTCTCGAAAAACCAAAAAAAAAAA
>CABHPP010146732.1:0-18420 GCA_902168425.1 Peromyscus attwateri | reverse complement strand
AAAAAAAAAAAAAAAAAAAAGCCAGTGTGAGAACCTGTCTCTCTCTTTCTGTCTGCTTCCTGTAGTTCAGAAGGTCAAGTTCTCAGCTACTTCTCCAGTGTTATGCCTGTCGGCTGCCGTGCTCCTCCCCACCATGATGATCATGAACTAACAAGGCCCCAATTAAATGTTTCTCCTCTAAGTTGCCTTGATCATGGTGTCTCATCACAGAAATAGAACAGTGACTAAGACAAGTAGTAAAAAAATAGATGAATATAGATGGCATTGTGTTGAGAAGAAAAACCACGTCAAATGAGTAATAATATATTAGCCCGAGATGACAAATTTTGTAGAAAGAAAAGCACGAGAGATGATCAAAAATTATGGTCAATGGAAAAGATTATATTTTCAAGGGGATAATCTTTTTTGTAAAGCTGATTAATATTTGGAGGGTCTCAAAAAACTGAGACAACTAGCCAAGCAGGTACCCAGGCTCTTCTGAATTTTCTATGGTGATGTCTAAACTCAGGTTTTGACAAAAATATTGAAAGGTGAGTGTAATTGCAGTAAATTTAGCAGACAGTTGTTCAGGTCCTTGTGTGTATGTGCATTTTGCAAAAGGCCTCACAACCCACCTAGTGCCTTTTAGCTTCATTTTTCAATGAAATGGCAGACACCTGGTAGCTTGATCCATGCTGGGGCCAGCGAGTGTAGTAAGAACGCCTTGTATCCTGGGCAAATATGGAAGAGAAAGCCAACAGGAGTTCTTGAGCTAATATGATCTGTGAGAGACAGAGAAAACAAACGACCTGTTAATATTTAGATGACTAAGAAGGAAACAGCTCATTCTTTTTATGCTGGCAAATTTCATAACTAAGTATAAAGGGGGGATGTCCTTTGATTGTTCCTCTAATATTTCTAGGGAAGAGAACTGAATGTTCCTTCTGTCCACTGGCATCGCTTCCTACTGAATTTAATAATTCATCGGTAAATCAAAACCTTGGGCCAGACGAGGAGAGAGAAACAGAAGGAATTAGTTAAAAGTAGGAAAAGGAAATGTGAAATATTAAGATTCTGGTTCAGTGAGTTATTTCCTGTTAGTGAAATGTAGTATTCATTTCTTTTGGACAAATAATGTGCTAAATTGAACTTCAGAATGAGAGAAAATTCTTTATTTCAGAACAACATTTCTTTATTAAAAAGTAATAAAAGTTGGGCTCGATATTTATAATATAAAATATTCCATTAGTGCATTTCATGTTCATTGTGACTCACTCGCAAAGTTGCCTGTGCTGGTAAAGAAGGACATATTGTACAATATTAATGATTTTAAGACATAATAATGTAGGAATAAGTATTAAGACTCAAGGGCATGGATTATTTCTGCACTAATACTTGTCTTGTGTTGTGAGGGTCTCCAATTTGCCTTGTTATACTTGAAAAAGCACCCAAGGCATATATTAACCGATTGCTAAAGTAATGCTTGAAACATGATTATGCTATATTAAAAGAAATGGTTAGGTACCTCTTGTGATTAATATGTCCTGTTCTATCCAATAATGAATCAACTCTTCTGTCTGCAAATGAATAATGCCTCCTTGGAATATGGGTTTGAAGAAATATCTAAATGTGGAACATAAAGAGAACATGAAAATAATGTTTTTGATTTTAATTTCTCTCTCCAAAAGAGCACACATTGCATGATTGAAGAAATATATGTTTTATAAGGAAAAATATTAAAGCTAAGGTTCATACTTTATTTAGAAAGTTTTAGTGTGATTTAAAAATTTAACAGTTCTCTCACAGCTAATATGGCTTCATCTGTATTTGTGAAGAATGCCTACAGCAAGTGCCCATTGCAGTAAACTGGATGTGAAAGTTCTTTTATATCATTATGAATGAATCAACAAATAAGAGGATATATTTCATGAGGTCTTTGAAATGTAATCCTATAGTTTTTACGCAACAATACTATTTCTTATAAATTAGTTGTATAATTCATATGTAACTTACATTAGATGAGATGTACTTTCTCCTTGTTATATACCAAATAAACTAAATATTAAAATGAATTTGGGCAAATAAATTATCCCCTTACACAATAATACTATTTCATATGAATGAGTTGTATAGTTCATATGTAACTTACATTAAATGAGATGTACTTTCTTGTTATCTTATATGCCAAATAAACTATATATTAAAAAGAATTTGGATGAATAAATGAGATTAAAGGTATTCTAAGTGAATAAATATAGTTTATAATATAATTTTACTTTTTTACTGCCAATCAAGGCAAACATTTTTTCAAATAAAATATACCATTCTTATTAAAAATTGACTTAATAGATGAATTCTTATATTCCCCATTGCTAATGACTAAAAATATTTAATATATTTCTTCACTAATACCTTTTAATATAAAATTTTAGCAGTCACAGATAGCATGAGATGAAAGACCAAAATCACACTTGTTAATGGCGTAAGTTTATATATATATATATGAACATTTTAATGTGCAGAAGTTTAATGTCTACACTCATTACTTTGAATGAAGTAAATTTAAATACTCAAATTAACCTTAAAATGACCTAAAATATTTGATTGTTTTAAATATGTAATGAAAATTACTTTTTACATCTTTATGATTTATCTGCTCCAAAACACAAATCATTTTAAAACCATTCACCTGAGAAAACAAACACTAAGTGTTATACTATCTCAGAAATATTGCTTAAGGATAATGAAAGCAGTTCTCATCAAAAGTAAATGTTAACATTCAAGTCAGTTGCTAGTGGATTGAGTTGGATGTCCATGTCCATCAAACCAAATGTAAGAAATAAACATAATATAATAAAGTACTTAAATTATGGTACTTCACATTACCTGACATCAGTTGTGAAAATTTCAACTTTTACACAAATGCAGAACTTGGTAATATTTCCTTGGTGGAAAGTGGAATTCAAGAAGGTGAAGGAAAAATCCTTTGTCTGAGCTTTGGTGATCCAGCCACATAGAAAACAATACACGGTGGAACCAATATTTCTAGCAGAGTTTTCCCTTTGAGAAAAGTCGTCTATGCAGATTTCCTCTGTGTTTTCTTGTGCTGTTTACTAGATTACATTAAATAAGTACTAAAACCTTCTTTCTTAGATATTTATTATTCATTAAATAATTCAACATGTGTCCCCTGTGTTTCTATCCCTGGATACTCTATGTCTGTACCCCTGGAGCCGAAACTACAATCCAGAACCTAAAGTCAAGTCTCTTACATGACTCATATTATACAGCTCAACACAGTAGCTGATAGCCACGTTATACACATTATTAGACAAACTCCGGCTCTGCCACTGATCTAAAACTTAATTTCTTTTCTCTGTGTATGAGAAGGGGAAACCAAGCAGAGTACAGGCTTCCTGCAATCACTAGTGAGCTAGTCCTCTACTGCAAAAATCGTGCAAGCTCAGCAGCACACACCAGTGAAGTGGACAGTTAGAGTGCCAAGCCTTCCCATTTTTCTGTACATTGCTTTCCTCATTGGAGTTTTGTTTTTACCAGCTGCTAGACACTTATCACATAAACATCCAATTAAAGGTTTTCACATGAAGGATGGGTTTTCCTGTGATCTCAGTATGGTTCAGGGGTAATTATGTGAGTTGGCTTTGTATTTTGAATGAAGAAGAAATTGTTGAACTTTATAATAGCATGTTACCAAAGATCAATCTAAAACATATCAGAAAGAACAATTAAACATACCCATACCAGCATGAGCTATGGCCTATCTACTTATGATTAAAATATTTTCCCTTTGTACAACAAAGTGAATATCTAAATTATGTAGTTTCTTAAATATGCATGTGAGCTCAGAGAGATCTAAAGATTCATATTTTTTATTTATTGGAAATATTACTATTAGTGTTGAAGATGCAGGATGAGTTAAACATGGGTGCTTGTATGTTACTATCTTAACATATGTCTAAATATAGCTTCATATCCACAAATTTAAAAATTTAAAACTTAAACTTACTGTTGGCAATAAGTTGGTATCTATCTGCCTATCTATCTATCTATCTATCTATCTATCTATCTATCTATCTATCTACTGACCTACCTATTATCTATCTGTCTGTCTGTCTATCTGTCTATCTGTCTGTCTGTCAGTCTATGGGGACACATCTATTTAAGCTACCACAGTATCTAAATATGTCTGTATTTGCATATGTGCTTCCGTGTGTGGGCTTCTGTGTGCAAATGTGTGGGGGACAGAAGTCAGTGCCAGGAGTCTGCCTCACTCATTCTACACTCTATTTTTGGAGACCAAGTCTCTCACTGAACCTCCAGCTCACTGATTCAGCTGACCAGGTAGCCCCACGTATCCCGCCGTCTCTCCATCCCCAGTGCTGGGATTACAGGTCTGCACCTTTGCACCAGGCTTCTATGTGGGTGCTGGGAATCTGAACTCAGACTTCCAGCTTGCATAGCAACTGAACCATCTTACAGCTCCTAAATAAATATATTTAAATATAAAATATTTTAATATAGAAACCTTATATTAAAGCCATAAATACTAAAAAAAATGTGAACATTTAAAATTCTTTTCTTGATTTACTTCTCTCAAATAGTTGACAAGCTTATAATAACATCTATTGTGTTCAGTCTTAGAGGTGACCTATAATTTATTTCATTGTCCACTTTCTAGTTATGTGGCAAATTAAATATACTTTTTAGAAAACTGTTATTACCAATATTTCCACAATAAATGGAAGTTTACTATTTTACATATATGAATTAATGTATCAAGGGCATATGAAAGCAGTAACAATAAATTATGTTTATAGCCCCCAAATGCTGCCTATGTGCTTAATATAAATCTCTCATAGAAATATTCTTTTATTTAACAAACTTGTGCTATTTATATGTGCAATCACACTTTCTTCTTTCTTTCATTTCCTAATAGGTCACTTCTAGACTCACCTTAGAATATAGGATTTAGTGACATCTCTAACAATAACTCACCTCTTCATTATCTGTATTACTGTGGTTTTCATTATCTCTGCTCATATATTTACCACCACAAACTAAGTTCCTAGTTCCCAAATGGAAATGGACTATTCTCCTTCTTCTAAAAGGACATGGGGATTAATCTCATTAAGCTAATAGCCCTGTTTACCTGGGTCACCACAAACATGCCAGCCACTCTATTCTAGATATTGTCCATGTATTCACCAATCAGACTTCACTGCTCACTCACCTCTGATTGCCTTTTCACTGCAGGCTTTGGAATTCAATGCCTCTCATCAGCACAACGTTCTCTATCCCCAACCTCTTCAGTGCACTATTTATCTTCTCCATTAAGCTGGCGCTCCCTGGAGGATATTGATTCCCTTTTCTAATGGAGCCTGTAACTCCTTCCCTTTAATACTGCTCAAGAGATTTGCAGCTTATAATGAATAATAAGCATGTTAACTGAGATACATATAATTTATTTTGGAATGTTCATCTATCGTGTGTGTGTGTGTGTGTGTGTGTGTTTGCATTACATTTGTTTTTCGAGTACTAATGCAGATTCCATCTGTCTGAACCTGGTGGTTTGCTGGCATGTCTGTTGCCACTAGCCTGAACACGGCTTCACCTATAAATGGAAAACTAATAAGCATTCATTGGAGGATTATATAAAGTGACAATCCCTCGCTGCTTTTTATTGTTGCTTATAGACCACCTTCGCTTCCCCTTTGTTCCTCTATAAACCACGCTTTACTGTAAGCACATTCTTCAAGATGGCACCATGATCTTTTTAATGTTATCATAGATGCTACTATCCTACTTATCTCACCACATTTTGATTAGTTTGGTGCTGGATTTACTGTCTTTATTAGTTTCAACATCAGGTTCTCAAAGTAACCTAGACTCCTAACGCATTCGCTGCTAACTCTCACCACCACTGTCCTGTTTTCTTTTCTCCCTCCAGCTCGTGTCTTCCAGTAGTACTCATTGCAATGGCTCTTGAATCCGAGTAGTGTTAGAAACAGTTTCCACAATGCCCAACCCTGAATAAGAACTGTATTATTACATGGAGTGGTTTGAATGAGAAGGACTCCCATAGGCTCATATGGCTGAATACTTAGTACCCAGTTGGTGGAACTGTTTGGGAAGGATTGGGAGGTACGGCCTTGTTGGAGGGGGTGTGTCACTTGGGGCTTTGAAGTGTTGAAAGCCCAAGCTATTCCTAGATTAGCTCTCCCTGCCTGGTACTTGGTCCATCATCTACCTGCCTGCCTGCTGCCATACTCCCAGCCATGATAGTCTAGGACTAAGCCTCTGAAACTGTAAGTCTCCAATGGACTTTTTCTTCCCTAAGTTGCTCTGTCATGGAGTCTTATTGCAGCAACAGAAAAGTAACACAGACATCGTGAGTAGATTCTAAGCTCCATCACAGTGTTCTCCCCCTTCTCTCACCTTGTGACTTCCCTTGCCATGCTCCTCCTCCATGTCAATTCCCTATGAATTCTCTGCAGATGCTGTTTCTGCACATGGTTTAGCTGCTGTGACTGAGGAATGGAAAATCACATTCATGCTTACGAGTCTCACTTGATATGTATAACTGCAACTCATAATTGAATTCTACTTCATTTCCTCTGGCAGCTTACTCTACCAGATGAGTATGGAATAACTTGCTCTTCTAACTTCATATTATTAACACTCTCCGCAGTTCTTTCCTCTTTGAACTGAGGACCTTGATTTTTTTTTATTTCATTGAGAAAGTAGGTCATATTAGAAAATGAATTTTTTTTTTTTTGGTTTTCTGAGACAGGGTTTCTCTGTGTAGCTTTGCGCCTTTTCTAGAACTCGCTTTGGAGACCAGGCTGGCCTCGAACTCACAGAGATCCGCCTGCCTCTGCCTCCTGAGTGCTGGGATTAAAGGCATGCGCCACCACCGCCCGGCAGAAAATGAATTTTTAACCTGCTACCAATTCCATCAATGATTATAATTTTTCTCCCTTGTCAGCTATTGTTCTGTTCTACACTACTTTGCATTTAGTTGGTTAATCTGAAATAACTGCATTCAGATGTCTGAAATTTCAATATGAGCACCAATGTGACTATTTATCCATTATATCATTCCATCAGTAAGCATGCCTCCATTTGCCATCAAAGGTTGCTCAACAGTATGAGAGATTAGAAGATGCATCATCTAAACGTCTACTTGTCGTGGTGTTATTGCCCAAAGAGGGTCAGTAACATGGTCAAGATTAGAACTCCCTCAGGAGTAAATACCTGAGAACTAGCATACAGGAAAATCACCTGACAACTATTCTGGACTAAATATTTGGCCCCCAGACCAAATTCATGTTGAAATTCAAGTACTTAATGTGGTGGTATTTGGAAACAGGGACTTTGGGAGAAAATTAAGTCATAAGGATGGTGCTGTCATTGGTGGGATTCCTGGCTTTAGAAGAAGATATGGAAATGTTGTCTTTGCTGTCCTTGTTGTCCACCATGTTAGGGAGTGTAAGAAGACAGTCATCAACAGACCATGGAGCAGGCTAGACATTTTGTCTGCTGAAAATTTAATCTCAGAATTATTAGCTTCTAGAACCATGAGAAATAAATGTCTGTCTTAGCTACACATTGTCCACTTTAAAACAACCCACACTAACTATTTGCAAGGAAAATGCCCTGTTTTTGCATCTTTGTTCACATCACAGTAATTGCCTTGTAAATATAGATATATATCAATCTTTTATACATATGTCATAGTGCATAGAACTGATACACTTCAGTTGATCTAAGACTGAATTACAACTTTTGACACAATCCCTAGACCACAATTAGGTCTGACTTAGAGGGGTTTTTGAAAAAGTACATAAAAATCATCACTGGAGTAATTTTAGGCTATATGTGCATGTCTCCTCAGTAAAATTTAGATGATCCTTATTATGTTTTACTGCTTTTTATTGTGAACTTATTTAATACAGTAAGTTGAAATGAACCCACTTTCTCAATGATAATTACATATTTTTGCATTTCATCAAACCTAGGAAATGGACATTAATACAATATTTTTAAGTCAAGCAGATACATTAACTGAATTTCACCAGGTGTTTTTTGTTTGTTTTTTTTTTCTGTCTGTGTATGTATGTGTGTGTGTGTATGTATGTATGTATGTGTGTGTGTGTGTGTGTGTGTGTGTTTCTGTTGTCTGTCTGCCTATGCATGTGTAGTTTGAAACTTTATCAACTGTGTAGGTAAGAGTAACCATTATAGGTAATATTAATAGTCAGATATACACAGATGCATCATTTTTAAATTCTTTATATTTTTCTTCAATCCATGCTCTTTCCTCAGCCTACCTCTTGGAAACCACTAAAATGTTGTGCCTCTCTATAATAGCCAATGTCATATAGCTGGAATCATACATGATGTCACCAACAAGGAACAGCTTTTCATTTTTCAAAAATTTGGCACCATAACCCAGAAATTCATTCAACTGTTACACATAGTTACGTGCAATAATTCATTCTTTTTTTCTTGCTGAATAATAATGATTGTATGCACAGTTCACAATTTATTTGTTCATTCAACCCTTGAAGGACATCTGGTTAGATTCTAGTTTGGGGATTTTATAAATAAAGCTGCAGTGAACATTTATGGGCAGGTTTTTGTGCAAATCTAAGCCATCATTTCTCTGGGATATATATCCAAAAAAGTAACTGCCAGGTCATATGGTAAATGTATATTTAATGTTACAGAGCAGTGCCAGATTTTTTTCCAGTGTAACTATGCTCTCATTGTCAATACCCAAGAAGTAGGGTCTCAGCATCCTAGCCATCATTTGTTAATATCAATGAGTATTTAGTGCAACCATTTTTAAAGATATATAGTTGTATCTTGTTATGATATCAATTAGAATTTCTCTGATGGCTGATGATAGTTAAACATACTTTTGCATATTTATTTTGTTTGGCATGTCTTCTTTATGAAATATCCACACAAACTTTGGTCCTTTTTCTGATTGAATTTTCTTCTAATTATAAAATAAGTTTTAAAATCAGACCATATAATTCCAACTTCCACATTTTTTCCTTGTTTATTTGTATTTTGCTAATTATGTTGAGTGTTCCAGTTCCATTATCTTGACAGCTCTACTTTTTTTCCTCATCTTGCAATCATTCAGTCTGTTTTACTAGTAATCAGAAAACTTGATATTCCTACCCTATTTACTTCTTACATATTAGCCTTCTGCTCATCATGAGTGTTGTCCATTCATCTTGTCCTCTATTCATTCATGATGCCTCTAGATTCTTCTCCAGAGATTTATTTATACTTTCTCCCAAAAGATGAGAGTTGAAGACTCATTTATCCTGGCTACTCTTCATTTCTGATGGCCACAATTTTCTTTGCTGTTAACTATTTACATTAGAGTGAAACTGTGAGTTTTTAAACCTTAAACACACACAAAAATGCATTCTTCCCGCATGTAATCAGAAACTTTAAAATGAAAAGGAACAACAAAAGAAGTAAGAAAGCACATAAAATTTCATCTTTTTTTCATGAAGGTCATATTAGTGTGGCTCTATTTATTACATTATGAATATGAAATTATTTTAAAAGTCCCCTCTCTCTCTTTAAATTTTCTCCTTGTATCTGTGTCTGCCCTTTTGCCCCTTTGGTAATATGATGCAGCTGCTTCCCTGGTGCCTAAGGCACACGCATCTTTTTTCTGTTGTGTTTTTGTGAATAATTTGTTCTATGTCATGAAGCATTTCTGTTTCTGCTCTAGTTCTCGTTCTCTTTATTGTCTCTCTGTCTCAATAACTTGCTTTCTCTCCCTTTAAACTAACTGGAGTTCCTCATAGTTAATTATGAGATACAACAGCTCATCTTCTGTCTCATTGTTTCCCTTAGTATTTATTCTTCAATCTTTACTCTGTTCCAAATAGTTATTTTACAACTTTTTTCCATGTGAATTACTTTGCATATAGTTAAATTGCCCCTCCACTTAACATTATATATCTCATGGTGCCTCAACTCAAAGGAATGATTTCAGACAATTCTTTTGATCCATTTTCTTCTGCAATGTGGTCTCTATGACTTCATCTTCACATAGCTTTATTGAATGGGAAGTAAAGAAATCTGAATAGTTTAGATGATTTCCTAACATAATATTTATAATATAGAGCAACAGGAATGTTCCCACTGGATGAAAATAGTGTCTGCAGTTGCTTATGTCTAGGGGGCAAGGGTGCCACTCAGCCATAAGATTTCTGTCTGATGTGCAATTTCCCCTCATCCAATGCTGCAAGTCTCTAATGAATTAAAAACATCTTGTCAAAATAATCACAACTTTTTCACTTTCAAATGTGTGTTTGTTTGCACTATGAGAATAACTTCCCTCACCTTGCTCATCAACTCATGTAAGCTGCAACAAAGAACTGAGAGATTGTGCTTGCTCGCTGCATATTTAACTCCAAATACTACTGCCAGGCTCATGTGTGCCATGTATTCTGATTACATAATGAGGCATATGAAATCAGGTTTTAGTCTGACAAAATTGAATCACAGAGGAACCATGTGCAGAGATGCCTGTGATCCTGCAAGTAGGTGAGTTATGTGAAGCAGTGTATTCAGGGTATTTCCCAAACTAACATTAATTAAAATGACTTCTTTCTTCCCACGTAGCAAATCTTTGTTGTATAACTATGCTTAACCGAGGACAAGCATGTCTGTGCAAATGTAGCTGTCATTCAGATGACACAAAAATATAGGCTCTTGGATCAGAAGTGCCGAGGCCTCTTTCACTGCATACATCTATGCTTAGGTGACACAGACTGGCAAGTATTTCTTATTCATGAGTTCTACTGCACGAGGAAGCCTCGCCTGAATTTTAAACTGTTATGGGATGTGAATACATTCTAGCTTAGAATTAGGTAAACTGGTCGTAGCATATCAGAGAGAAGTCGGTAGAAGAGCCACTGCCTGCAAAGCATGCTTTTCATGTGGGCTCTGGCTCTCATAGCTGTTCCAATATTTATAAGTTCATCTTTATTTTCCTATAGTCTTTAGAGATTTAGGGTGAAATCTCAAAATTCCAACCCTCCTCATTCCTCTTCAGGTACTACTCATTGGTTTCCAGTTCTTAGGTCTCTGTGTCTAGAGGGTCACACATGCATTGGACAATCATGGCCTCCTTAGCCTATCTTCACCTTTGGTCTGTTTTCACTATAGTGAATGCACAGTTCACATAGCCCTTGAGCAATGGCTTGTCCCTTAGAGGCATCTACTGGTCGTTTCGAAAGTTAATGTCTGTAGCTTCCTGGCCCAGATGCTTGAAATGGATTATGAAGGGTACTTCTTTTGCTTAAGGAATCATTATTTATTTCACCATTGACATGATTTTCTTTAGAAAGCATTTGGAATAGTTTGGCTAATAATTTTGAAACATTTTTATATTGACAATGAAGTCTCTTTAAGTATTACTCCAATACTTGAACCCTCAAGTCAAGAGATGTCAGATTATCTGACTGAAAATTCAGGATTTTGTAATCTGAGGATGGCTTGTAGACTCTGAATAGGTAAGAACATTGAGGGAAATTTTAGACAGTGTAAAATGTACTTTCTTTTTTTTTTTTTTTTTTTTTGGTTTTTCGAGACAGGGTTTCTCTGTGTAGCTTTGCGCCTTTCCTGGAGCTCACTTGGTAGCCCAGGCTGGCCTCGAACTCACAGAGATCCACCTGGCTCTGCCTCCCAAGTGCTGGGATTAAAGGCGTGCGCCACCAACGCCCGGCTAAATGTACTTTCTTGTATATTTAAAACTCTGATTTTTAAATTTGACTAGTGTGTTGACACAAAGTGGCACTCAATAGAAACACAAATTATAATGAAGTGAATTTTAAAGTTCATCTAAATGTAGCAGAAATAAGACAGGTTAGGTGAACTCAAGATCACAATAGCAGCATGTCTCTCTCTTTTTTTTTATTAAGAAAACTTTTGCATTCATTTTATACACCAAAGATTCCCCTCTTCCCTTCTCCTGCCCCCCCCCCCAACCTCTCCCTCCCAACCCATCCCTCACTCCCCCCCACAAGAAGGCAAGGTCTCCCAGGGGAGGTACATCCAGTAGAGGCAAGTCCAAACCCTTTCCCCTACCTCAAGGCTGCCGGAAGTATCCCATCATAGGTAGTGGGCTCCAAAAAGGCTGTTCATGCACCAGGGATGGATTCTGATCCTACCGCCAGGGGGCTCCCCAAGCAGATCAAGCTACACAGCTGTCTCGCCCTGCAGAGGGCCTAGTCTAGTCCCACACAGGCTCCATGAGTATTTAGTGCAGCCATTTTTAAAGATATATAGTTGTATCTTGTTATGATATCAATTAGAATTTCTCTGATGGCTGGTGATAGTTAAACATACTTTTGTGTATTTATTTTGTTTGGCATGTCTTCTTTATGAAATATCCACACAAACTTTGGTCCTTTTTCTGATTGAATTGTTTTCTACCAATTATAAAATAAGTTTTAAAATCAGGCCATATAATTCCAACTTCTACATTTTTCCTTGTTTATTTGTATTTTGCTAATTATGTTGAGTGTTCCAGTTCCATTATCTTGACAGCTCTACTTTTTTTTCTGGTCTTGCAATCATTCCAACTTTCATGAGTTCCCACTAGTTTGGTTTGGTCATCTCTGCAGATTTCCCCATCATGATCCTGATACCTTTGCTCACAGCATCCCGCTTCTCTCTCTTTGACTGGACTCCAGGAGTAGCATCTCTTTAAAGTAGAGTAACATTTATGATTATGATGGTAATGTAGAATGTGACATTACATCTCCACTTCTTAATAGAAATTGATATTCTAAAGGCACAGGCATGCAAACCACAGAAATTATTATTAAGAGGGAAACAAATGCCTGAACTGAGCTTTCTACTCTTGATTGGATTTGTGTCTGTACTCTTCTTCACCAGAAAGGAATTAAACCAGTCCACAAGGATAAATAAAATATGACAAAATTTAAGTTAAAATTGGAGGAGTAAACAAAGGATAACTAAATAGAACCTGAAATATATCAAAATATATATTCAGTGTGTTGATACATCAAGATGCATTCTGTAATAAAGCATCTTCATTGTTGATCTACACATTGAAGTTTAAGTTTTCAAATAACCAAGAGAAGGCAATTGTCATTTTATTTGTATAAGAAAGGATGTTTGAGATGTACCTAAACTAGTATAAAGAAACAAATATGATGGATTAGGAGAGAATTTTACCTGAAATTGCTCATCAGAGAGCAAATGTTCTCAAGAATAGCCTCATAATGAACCTGGGAGGCAGAGGCAGGAGGACCACTGTAAGTGCAAGTACAGCATGGTTAGCGTAAAAAGTTCTGGGAAATCATGGACTCTGTATTGAGACCACATCCTTACATTCTATAATGAATGTAGAAAGGGAAATACAGGAGAATACAAAATACTCGAAAGTAAACTAACAGTATAATAATACTAGAAAAATTAAGTAGCAATATATGTAGCATTTTAAAAGATATAGTACAATGCAGGAAAATATATGGGCAATGAAATGTTGTAACTCAACAGCTTTTACCATCAAATGGTTTTTTGCAGTTAAAAATCCCAGACAACACAATCCAGATGCTCTGTGTAATATCCATCTTTATGTGGCTTATTTTTTATACTACCTTTACTGTCTCTTTAAAGATTTTATTTTTTAAAAACTATGTATTTCTTTATATAACTGTATATATTCCTTTTTCTCTCTCTTCCAAGCCTATGTACATTTTTTAGACATATTGTAAAGCATTTAATAATTTTGTTTCATCTGAATCTGCCTTATTGTGTAACTATTGCTTTAAACTGCAGCATTTGTAAGACCAAAATGGCCGCTGTGACTGGTGGCTCCGCCCACCTCAGCTTCCCAGCATGGCAATGGTATAGTTTACCACCAGCTCTGGGAGCCATCAATTCTTGGAAACACTGGGTCTATGCTTTTACCAGAGCAGCATGTAGCCCAGAAACCCCTCCCCCGCCTTTTTTTTGTACTAGCAAAGGCTAAATTCACCATGCAGAATAATGTGCCGATTGCAATTGCCTCATTCCCCGCCATATTGCTGGTCAAACATGCATACCAGGAACCTGCCAACTTGAGAGAGACAACTAGGAAGCTGTTTTTAGCTCCATTTTGAATTGCTTATTAAATATTCTCAGGTTTAAGGTGGAAACTCGAGCCGTTGGGCACCAACTGTCACCCAGGTATGGTGTTGCACAACTGTAGTCCCTGCATTTGGGAGGCGGAAGTAGGAGGACTGTGGGGTCCAGGCCAGCCTATGATATTTGTCTAACAAGGCATTGTATCAAAAGGAAGCAGAGAGACAAACAAGTTGTGAGATAGACATAAACTTGCACTCACCAAATTTTATCTTAAAAGTAGATCAGCAGCAGAAAATCACACATATAGGGTAAAATATAATATAGCCATACCATTCTTTCATCTCTGCATTTGAGATGGCATTCACCTGAGGAGAAGGTGAAAAAAGTCTTCATTGGCTCTACACATTCACATACTGAAATTTGGAGGAGTCAGAACTGAGTTCTCAGGCAAACTTTTAGATCAGCCCTTGGAGTGATTTTGATGACCATTGTGTAATACATCTTGGAACTCATTCCAACTATGTTAATTGGCAAAGATGTGTAAGCCACACTATTCATTGGAGATGGAGTTAAGTAGGCTAGTAACAGCATTAGAAATAGCAGCCAGTTACAGAGATGCAGATAGAAGACCTTGGGCAGAACAAGGAGGTGCTCTCTCAAGTCCTGCATTCGCTGTGACTTTATTCCCATTTGTATGACTAAAGTAGGCTTTAAAAAACACAAATTTCTGTCACTAGATGTCCAAAATTACTCTTAACGTTATTGGATTAAGACAAAAATATCTTTTTGTCTTTCAAAATAAGGTAGACATGATTGAAGAAAAAATGTACTGAACACTGGAAATAATAGATAATGCTCAATTGTCTCCTGCTAATAAAGAAGTACACAGAGAAATACTACATATATGAAAAGGGCCAGTTGACCAAAGAAGGGGAATATAAAGAATTTTTAAAAATTCAATACTATTCCTGCAAACAGTAAAAAAGATATATTTAATATGTTAAGTGTAGATAATTTTAAATACAAGTTACTTGCATAGAAAAATGATATTTCTGAATATTTAAATTTAGGAAAGATGAGATAAAATACAGAAAACTAGAAGCAAAATGAAAATCTTATGATACCAAAGATAACTATATAAAAATGTGGTGAGGGACATGTAGGTAAAGTAGAAGTTCTTATGGAAGAAAAGATGTATACAAAAATAATGTATAAAAAGGAATTCCCAGAAATAAAGAAATATTTAGGTCTTTGAATACAAATCTGTGCCTGAAGAATTAGCTATTGAAAATTTAAAAATGCAATACATAGACATTCATATAGGCATATTCTAGTAAAATGTATAATTTTTAAAAAGGTAAAAAAGCCATGACAAATATAAAGTGAAACTAATTTGTCCAATAAAATGTTATCAGAATAGTTCTGCAATGTGACATGTTAACATGGAGTTAGTTTCAAGTAAAAGGTTTTAGAAGAAAAACAAGTTATGATAATCCAAAAGTTTCACCTCCAGATAAACTAGCCCTAAAATGTAAAATATATCTTTGAAATAAAAATGAATGATCATTCATGCCAGTTCATGAGATGAGTCAAAAGATAGAAAAAATATGAGGAAATTGGACATAATGACTATAATAAGTATGAATTACAGAAAAAAACTAATATCTGAATAAATTCTGTGAGAAGAGTAATCTGCTATGGATATGGGCTTATATAATAAAATAAGACACTATAACATAATAATAAATATATACCACCCAAACCACATTTAAGATGGGCAATTAATATTTTAAATATGTCCACAGAGTTGTACAGCCATTATTTCAATTAGAACATATAAAACGTTCTTGCATTATAAAGAAGCCCTGGGGCTAGAGAGCTGGTTCAGTGGCTAAGAGCACTGGCTGCTTTGCCAGAGAATCTCGGTTTGAGTCCTAACACCCTCATGGAGGCTCACAGTTGTCTGTCCCAGGAAATCTAACACTGTCTTCTGACCTCCATGGTCATTGTTCACACACATTGTACTGACATACATGCAAGCAAACCCCGCCCCCCCAAAAAAAATAAGTTTAAAAATAAATGAAAGGAACCTCATCCGCAAGGAATGACCCCTCATTTCTCCTTCCCGGGAATGTGCAACCAGTAATGAATGTACTTGTTATGTCTGTGGACTCACCTCTTCTGAACATTTTATGTTAGTGGAAGTGCACACTGTGTGGCTTCTGTTGACTTTTTTGTTTTATCATAATGTATTTACCCATAAGCTTCTGGTGGGTATCTGAGACATTTCTCTATTTTTGACTAGTATGAATTACATGACCATAAGACAGGTATATGTATGCATATATGAACATATGATTTATTATTATTAGATGCACAGATAGGAGTAGAATTTCTGGGTCATATAATAAGGTTGTGCTTAACCTTTAGCGTAACTATCAAGTGATTTTTCAAGTATCATTTTCATTCCTACTGGCAATGTATGAAGAATTCCCATTTCTCCCAACTCTTGTCAATGATTGTTGTTACCCAATTTTAAAATGTGTTCTTGTCACAACTGTCTTTCTTAGTAGTTATGAAATTATCTCACATTGCGGTTTTGATTTTCATTTCCCTAATGGATAGTAGTGTAAAGTGTTTTTCATGTTTATTATGCATTTGCATATCTTCCTTCAGTAAATAAAAGTCTATTGAGATCCATTACCTATTTAAGATTCTGTTATTGAGTTAGTTGTAGGACTATATTTATATATGTTAGAGAAAATTTATTTTGAAATATTTTCTTCCATTTTGTAACTGTCCACATTTTTAAAAGAAGAGTTCTATTAATTCTTTAAACTTTGTTAATAACTATCAATAACTATCAATCATCTAGACCTCATTTTTTTTCTTTGAGGTAATACATTTCCAAACAGAAATTATGAGATATTGGACCTTAGAGAATTAATAAGCCATTGCAAAGACACAATTCAAAGGATCCTTAATTTTTTCTAATAATGAAATGGGATTCAGGAGCCAGTTAATGATTTTCTTAGTTTCCAGATGAAGGGAGACTCTGCTGGTATTTGGAAGTCTGAAAATTGAGTGGATTGAAGTGTTTCTTCTCTAAATCTATATGTTAAAACCCTCACTCTGAAGTATCTTTATTTGGACATGAGAACTTTAAAGAAATGAATAGGTTTTAATAACTATAGAGAATGCCCTATCAGAAGGGATTTGTGTCCGTAATTAGGAAGGGAAAGTATCTGTGCACACAGAGGGTGAGCATGCTAGGGTGTGAAGATGACCACACATGAGTCAATAAGAGAGGTCTTGAGAGAGACTAACTTTGACAAACATGGATCTTAGTCTCTCACCTCCAGAAATACTGGTTAAGCTGTTTAGTCTATGGTAGTTAGCTATGGCTTATTTATTGCATGTCAATTCATATTTTCGATTTCTTCTTGGGTCAGTTTCAGGAGTTGTCTTAATAAAAAAGAAGGTTGTCTTTCAATTATGACTGTGTCTCCACCACAGACTGCAACCAAACTGTGCCATTAAGTACCATTCAAACATGGGATGATAGTGTTATTGACTTTAAGTTCAATATCAATATATTCACAATATGTGCATCTAGAGAAAGGAGGAGGCAGTTCAGCACACCATGGATAAAGAGGCATGAGAATGTGCTGATATAGTACTGACAATATAGGATGAAGCTAGAGCAAGAGGAGCAGAGATATCCAACAAGACTTCTGTAGTTATTATCCAGTGTTAGAAACGTGTTCAGCCTCTCCTTACTTCATTTTCTTAGAAAGACATATGGCACATAATTATTCATAACTAATATGGTAAATAGTGTGTGAGTGGTATGTGTTTAAATAGAAAACCACATGAAACAAGGTTATATTTCAATTTGTTGACAAAATGTGGCAATCAGAGGCTCACAGGGATCTAACTGTGTTTTCCCACTAGAAAAATATGGCTAAGCCTTTCCTAATTGAATGCTGCTGGTGACTTTACAGAACAAAACCATGAGAATTAATGGTCTCTACAGGTTATTTAATGTAATTTCTTTTTAACTGAGGTAAGACAAGAAGCAATATGCCGTTAATATTTTCTTTTGGACTTACTTTGTAGTCTTTTGTATTAATGCATATATATAAAATATATAAATAATATATATGCATTAATACAAAAGTAATATATACCTGATATTACTTTCTCTCAACTTGAAGAACAATATTTACTATTACTAAAACTTTGTTTGCCAGCAATAAATTTTCTTTTTTTTTTTTTTTTTTT
>CABHPP010146731.1:41927-63430 GCA_902168425.1 Peromyscus attwateri | reverse complement strand
CTGTCTTCCCTGCCATGATGTCTGTCTTCCCTGGCATGATGTCTTCCTTGCCTTGATGTCTGTCTTCCCCATCATGATGTCTTCCCTGTCATGATGTCTTCAGTCCCATGATGTCTTCCCTGCCATGTTGGGCTGTGTATTCGAATTATGAGCCTAATAATAAAATCTTGCCTTCCTTCAACTGCAGATAGCAGATGTTTGCCACAGCAATTGGAAAAGTGACTCATGCGGGGAGCTGGGATTCAAATTAGAGGAGATCATGAAATGGCCTTCGTGGCTTTATAAGAAGTGGAAGGGTGACACAAACTAGCACATTTGTTCATTTTTCAGAAAGTGATGCCTTCATCATGTTAGGATAGAGGGTAGACCCTCACCGGAGGTCCAGCCTATACTCTGTGCTCTGGGACTTCCCAGAGTCTAGAACCATGAGTGATATAAACCTCTCCTCTTTGTAAATTACAAAGCAGCCTATGGTACTTTATGTTGACAACAGAAACTGTTCAAGACCAGGAGCCTACCTACTCCAAGCAGCTCATGGTACGTGAGTGTCACTGCAAGCGAGATAAGAGTCCAGCCCCTGCCTCACAGCCCTTGTCTATCCCATCCCTCTGTCGTCTTCTTTTTTGAAGCCTTACTTGAAGGAAACACATGAGTCAGGCTACATCCAAGAAAATGAGATCTGAGGCTAGGGAAATGTCGTGTGAAAGTCCCCAATGGACTCTTCCGGCAGATCCGTGCACAGGCCTGGGCTGGGGAGAGAGGCATGGAGGATTCATTTAGAAATGCTGCCTATGTGTGGGTTCACACTGCTTCATCTCTCCTGGCCTCCAGGTGAGCCCTTTGCTGGTCACAATTAAAGCAGACCTTGACCTCCCCTACCTCTTTATGTCCCAGCAAAGCCGCTGGATATCTGTCAAGTCAGAATATGACAAACTGCTTTAAAGATGAGGGCTTGGAGTACCCGGGCCTACAGGGAATGCACCTATCACTCCTCCAAGACTCCAAGTCTTTGAGATTTGTTGGGCGAAAGAGTGTAAGAACCATAGATGGTGGATAATGTCAAGGAAACAGTCTTCCAGACACAACAGGGAGTAGCACATGTGAACACGCAGTGATTGTGACAGCATGCACAGGACCACCACAAGATCAAGCCAGACAAAGTCCAAGCACGGGACTGCATGGTGGGAAAACAAGAAATCCCATCACTAACTGAGGAGCCATTGGCATTTGATGACCGCCAGGGGAGAGAGGGTGTTGTCCCTAATAATGTGACCCTGGTAGATGAACCACACTCTAGCGCAGGGCTCAATACCAAAGCTGGACAACACAAACTGGGCTAGAGGTGCTGGGGGCACTTAAAGCTGACCACCCAGGGAGAGGGAAGTGGGGAGGGTTGTCGTGAAAGAGAGTTGGAGTAAGGGAGTGTGAATATGATAAAAATTCATTACATGTGTGCTGGAGAGATGGCTCATCAATTAAGAGTACTTGCCGTTCTTTCAGAGGACCTGAGTTCAATTCCCAGCACCCACATCAGACAGCTCACAGCTGCCTGTAACTCCAATTCCAGGTGAACCCCACACTTCTGACTTCTACAGGTATTAACCCTCATTTTCCCATGCCCTGCCACTCACGTACTCAGATTTTAAAAAATTCATTGTACGAAATTCTCAGACAACGCAAGCATTCCTTGTAAAAGTACTTGACAGAAGTTAAGGAAGGTGGGGTTTCTTTTGGCTCACAATTTGAGGGGCTATAGAGCATCACGGCAGGAAGGCATGGATGCAGGAGGCAGCTGGCCACACTGACTCCAGTCAGGAAGCCGAAGGGGCGGTGACAGAAGCTACTCAGCTTGCTTCCTCCCTTCTCCCCTTTTCTTCAGTCAGAACCCGAGTCCATGGGATGGTGCCCCTACATTTTAAGTGGGTCTGCTTTTCCTCAGTTAAACCTCTCTAGGAACCCCATACAGATGCCCAGAGTTTCATCTCCACAGTGACCTGAAATCCAGTCAAGCTGACCAAGAACAGAGCCACCCAAACTCTCTTCTTCGAATAACCTGCTTGGATCCCCCCTTCCATAAGACTTCTCCCTAGCCTCTACCTGAAGGCCCAAGAGCCTCTCCATGGCAACAGCTGATTGGATAAGAGGTGGGCACCTGACCATAGTGGACCAATCAGATCCTCCATGAGCAATTTCAATTCAGGATTTATTTGGTCTTTCGTTGCTTCTGTGGACAGCAGGCTGTGATGGAGCAAGAAGGTCCTGCTTGGAATCTGTCACTTAGTAGCCGGACACCAGTGGAGTGTCATTGCCTTTAGCTGGAAGTTGGACATATTCATAGCAACCCTTGAAACCATGCCCCTTCCCTGCACTGTTAAAGTGACCTCGGTCTTCAGCACGGACATTGCAAGGATCCAGAATGGAGGAAGTGTGTTTCTGGGATGCTTGGTTCTGGGTAGTTTGTTAGCTACCTGAACTAAGAGAAGACCTTGTACCATGTGCAGTTCTGGACACGGGGGAGGCAGGTGTGACCAGAATAGGGAGGGCTCTGGAGGCAGACATTTCCCACTGTCTACACAGAGTGGCAGAAAAGACAGAAGTGAGCTGGGAAGACAGCAGGATCAGGTACCTTAGCATAATACCAAGCCCCTCTTGGCTCCCCGGAGGTTGCATCTGCTCCCAGAGGGCCTGTGCACTGTTCTGCCCTCGAGTCTCTGAGACAGCCTCACAATTTTCCCATAGATCCCCCTTCTTGCATAAGCTATGCAAATGTGTCCCTGTATGGCGCTCCTGGGTCATGCCTGTACAAGACACCCCACGTGGTAGAGTTGGCTCACACTCCCAGAAGGGCACTTTAGCCATTTTTGCAGACACTCTGTCACAAAGTTTCAGTCTCCACCTGGCTTCGTTTTGCCAACTCAGGACTGCCCTTCTGGGTTAACGTGTTCTCGAACCACCAATAAGCCAGTGTCACAGGTCTGATGGCCTTTCTATGCCCCTTCTTCCTCTCAACTTTGTCCCAAGTGGCCGACTGGTTCTTCCTCCCCACAGGCTGCTGTGTAGTTCTGGGGACTGCCCTTCTCGCCTGCTTCTCTTCCCACTTTCCTTTGCTTTTTGCCTTCTTGTCAACCTTGCTCCTGGCTCCGTAAGTGTCCAGTTTTCCTCCTGAAACCTCTCAGCATCCTTGTTCTTCCAGCCAGCCCCAGACATGCCCTTCCATCACCGCTCTCCAGACACAGCTTCAGCCTGGCTTTGAGTCTTGCAGGTCCCTCATTGTCAGCCAGCTACTAGAAGCCTCTATGGGAGTACCCCAGAGTCATCTCCATATCTCTCCTCCCGAGTCTGAGCCCTCTTTATGTTTTCTTATTGTGTTACTGTGACCTTCATCCATGATGCTGAAACTGGGGGATTTTGGCTCTGTTCCTCATCCATCCCTCTGCCAGGAAATACCCATGTGGTCCTCACTCAAATCAGAGTTCCGTCTTCTTTGACTTTCTCCTTGCTGCTCACATCAGGAGTTACCTGAGAATGGCAGCACTGAGGAGCTCTTTGCTAGTCTTGGTGACACACACTGACCCAGTCTTTGGACTTGGGGGAAGCCCCTTGAGGTCTGTGGCCCATCCATGGGGAGGCTAAACTTGTCACCTCCTCCCAGAGGTTGTTCATGTGGCCTTTGCTCTCCCAGAGGGATTCTGTTCCTTCGTGGCCATCAGAATCCTTTCACTCAGCAATCAAAGAGCTCTAGGGAGTGAGTGCCTGTCAGGGCGTGCCCCGCGGAAACAGGCTGTGATGGAGCAGGAAGGCCCCACTTGGATTTCTTCATTTAGAAGCCCAGTACCAGTGGGTGTCACTGCCTTTAGCTGTGACATCTTAGATAGCAAGCCATGAGACCATGCTCCTTCCCTGCACTGTCAAAGTGGCCCCAGTTTTCATCTTGCACAGAACAAGAATCCATTCTGGAGAAAGTGTGTTTTCTAGAGTGTGGCAGTTAGGGACACACTGGCCATTGTAACAAGGCCCAGTGACTTCCCACAATAGATGATTTATTATTGACATAAAGCCCAAAGTTGGTGTTCCTGAAGGAGAGGATTTCTCCTCTCTGTGCGGAGAAGGAGTGCAGGGACCTAGGTTCCTTCCAACTTGTAGCTCTGGTAGACTCATCCTTATCAAGATATTGAAGCAGATGTAATGACCGTCTCTTCTCCTCCCATACCAACGGCCAAACAAAATCATATGAACACACTTAATTGAAAATAGGACTGGGAAATATAGTCCTGCAAAGTGGCTTTGGGAAGTGATTGGTTTCTTTCTTTCCCAAGGCCTAGCTGTTGAGTAGCAATTTCCTCCCAGTTGAAACATTCCAAGTACATCCATGAGAGAGTATCCTGATTGGTTTAATTGAGGTGGGAGGACCCACCCAAATTGGGTGCCACCATTTATTCCCTGAGCCAGGGTCCCAGACTGAATAAAAAGGAGAAACCTAGCTGTGCAGTAGCGTTCATCATTCTTTGTGTCCTAAACACTGATGCAATGTGACCAGCTGCTTCTTCAAGTTTCTGCCATCCTGACTCCACTGCCATGATGGAACGGTCTCTAAAACTATCAGGCAAAATAACACCTTTATTCCTTAAGTTGCTTTTGCCGTGTTTTTATATCCCAGAAATAAGACAAGTATCTTGGACACTCAGCCATACCACTCTTGGGTATATATTCAAAGGAATCTAATTCAGCAGACCACAGAAAGTCATATACATCCATATTTATCCTGCACTGTTTACAGTAACCAGGAGAGGGAGCCAGCCCAGATGCCCATCCACAGTGAAAGGATAAAGAAATGGGGTAGATCCTTGTCTTAGTTGCTTTCCTACTGCTGTGAAGAGACACCATGACCAACTTAAAAAGAAAGCATTTAATTTGGGGACTCACAATTCCAAAGGGTTAGAGTCCATGACCATCATGGTGGTGAGCATGGCTGCAGACCAGCATGGTGCTGGAGAAATAGCTGAGATCTTACTTGTTGAGACAACAACCATGAAGCAGAGAGAGAGAGAGAGAGAGAGAGAGAGAGAGAGAGAGAGAGAGAGACAGAGAGAGACAGAGACAGAGAGAGACAGAGAGAGAGACAGAGAGAGACAGAGAGAGACAGAGAGAGACAGAGACAGAGAGACAGAGAGACAGAGAGAGAGAATGGCATGGGCTTTTGAAAGCTCAAAGCCCACCCTCGGTGACCTGCCTCCTCCAACAAGGCCACACCTCCTAATTCTTTTCAAACAGTTCCACCAGCTGGGGACCAACTATTCAAACATATGAGCCTATGGGGGCCATTTTCATTCAATCACCACAATACTTATTCAGCCATAATAGAGAATGAAATCCTGCCACTGGCTTGCAGGAAAGTAGACGAAACAGGAGATTGTTGTAGTAAGTGAGAGAAGTCAGCCACAAAAAGACGAACACGCATGTCCTCACTCATACATGGAAGGAAGCTAGCTTCTCTTTAAGGTTGGGCCTGGTGCCTCACATCTGTCAGTTTAGCACTTGGGAGGCCGAGACAGGAGGATTGCTGTGAACTCAAGGCTGGAATATGCTACACTGTGAGACTCAGTCTAAGAAAAGGGGGATAACAGAGAATACTAAGAAGGAAGTGTGATTAAAAATACCTTAAATGAGTATATCAAAATGTCATAATGAAGCCCCTTACCATAAACAACTAATATATGATAATTAAAATAAATAAATTCAAATTGATTTAAATTGAATAAAATTAAAAACTTAGTGCCAGGCTGGGAACATGACTCAGGTTATTAGCTGTTTTGAGAGGGGATCATGGGCTAATGGGAGGGTTCTTTTTTATCATTAAAGTAGAAGTCACCTAGTCTTATCTCATAATCCATTTGTGTGTATGTGGGGGGGGGGTCCATATCTAGGTAGACAAGTGAGCACTCATCTTTTTTTATTATTATTTTGATTTTTTGAGACAGAGTTTCTCTGTGTAGCCTTGGTTGTCCTGGAACTCACTCTGTAGACCATACTGGCCTTGAACTCACAGAGCTCCTCCTGCCTCTGCCTCCCGAGTGCTGGGATTAAAGGTGTACGACACCATCATCCAGTTCATTATCTTTTTTAATGCATATGTGTGCATATGTGTAAGAGACCACAGAGGCCAGAACAGGACATCAGATCTCCCGGCGCTGGAGTTACAGGCAGCTCACAAGGGGGCCGAACTCAGGTCCTCGGCCAGAGCAGCAATCACTGCTAAGCACTGAGCCATCTCTCCAGCCCCATTGCTATGTCGTTAAGTAGTAAACTTCACAGTGAAGTTGTCTTTCTAGAGGTCATTGGATAGGGCACTGTGAGTCATTAGGAGTTAGGCAACACATGTTTGTATAAGACCTCATAAATCCCTGGGGGCCAGTCAGGCTCCAAGTAGCCATGGCCTGGTTGTTACTGAGTAGTAACTTAACTCTTAGTTCTGTCCTTTGGTGTCTCCATTAGCCTGCAGGAGTTGATGATCCCAGCAGATCACAGATAAGGGATCTGGAACATGACAAGTGTGATAATCAAGGCAGGTGAGAAACGGACATTTTAAAGGTGTGAGTAATCCCTTCAGGCTCTTGAAGAAAACATGGCGACTGGATGCACCCAGAAGGGTCTGTCTAACACGCTGGTTTTTTCTCTGTTTCCCTGTCTTCTCTCCTGCTCCTTTCCCCCGCTCTTCTTCCTGTTCTTTCTTTCCTTGCATTTTTGTTTGGTTACTTTGGGTTTTTGTTTGGTTTTGTTTGGTTTGGTTTGGAGTTTTCTGAGGCAGTCTTGCTAAGTAGCCCAAGCAGATCTCCAACTTGAGGCAATTCTCCTGCCTCTGCCTCCCCAGTGCAAGGATTAGAGCTGCGAGCCTCTGCGACAGGCTGGAATTGCTGTTGTTGATTGTGTGTGTGTGGTTTGGGTATGGTAGATTAAACCCAGAGCTTTGCTCTCTCACTGGACTGTATATCCACTCTTTATTCCCTAATTTCTAAATAACATATCAATGTGGTGATCTCAATTTTGCACGTTATCTATCTGTTATCAATTAAATTATGTCACCTCCAAAGATGCTGAACACTTAACCTTTTGGAATGTGACTTTGTCTGGAACAGGGGTCATTGGAATTGTGTTATGATGAGGTCATAGTAATAACATAAAGTGGACCCCTAATCCAGTAGGATGACTGTCCTTAAGACCTGCTGTCTTGCCCCCAGACAGATGTGGTGGCACATACCTTTAATCCCAGAATTTGGGAGGCAGAAGCAGGCAGATCTCTGTGAGTTCAAGGCCAGCCTGCTCTACACAGTTAAAAAACAAAAACAAAAACAGCTTTGCACGGGGCTGGAGTTGTGGGTCATCTATTAAGAGCACTGGCTCCTCTTCCAGAGGCCCCAGCTCCATTTCCCAGCACCCACGTGGCAGCTCACACCATCTGTAACTCCAGTTCTGGGGGATCCAATGCCACTTTCTGGCATCCACAAGTACCAGGCACTCAGATGGTGCACAGACATACATAAAAGAAAAACACCCATACACCTAAAAGAAATAAAAGATTTGTGCCACATTACTACAAGTCAAGAGACTATCCACAACTGGGAGATAGGCCTAGAGTAGGTTGTCCTAGTACCTTCAGAAGGAGGGAGCCTGCTGACACCTGACCTTGGACTTTAGCCTCTAAATGTGAACGAATTCATTTATAACCACTTGGTTTGCCATGGCTATCCTAGAAACAAATTTTCCCCTTCAAAATTAAATTGAACACTCCCCACCAGAACACTATCTCAGCTCCTTTTCTCTTTGCTGTGACAAACACCTCACAAGACACAACTTCCATGGAGGAACAGCTTATTTTGTCCTACAGGTTAAGAAAAGACAGAGCCCACCATGGCAGGAGTACATGGAGGAAGGCGCCTGAGACAGCTGGCTCCAGGTGTCTGCAGTCAGGAAGGGTGACAGACAAGAAATGACATCAGACTAAGAAGCTCCAGGGCCACTCCTGGGGATCCACTTCCTCCAGCAAGGCTCCACTTCTTAAAGATTTCCCCAAAGCCTCACTAATGGGGGACCAAGTTTTCAAACACCTGAGCCTGCGGGGGACATTTCTTATTCAAACCACAACACACACCTATACTGTCTCTTCTAGTATGTCAATGAAATTATGTCAACATTTATTAAGTCAAAAATCAGTGTTTATAATATGTTAAAGTATGCACTGTCACCTGGTGTAGGATGCTCTAAATACATGTCCTTTGCAGAACAAAGTTTTGTTTTCTTTGGAGTTAATATCTCTCTTACCCTATTTTTCTTTGTTGCCCTTTCTGCCTATATAGTCTAGACTGGCTTCAGAAGATGGGGATGTTACTCCAGAGTGCATGCAAACAAACCCTTCTGTGGAATAAATAGTCCTTTACACTGTGTGAATATATGTTGTTAGTGATTGGTCTGGTAAAGAAGCCAACTGGCCAATAGTTGGACAGGATAAGGTTAGGTGGGATTAAGACTAAGACAGACTAAGGACTAACCAGACTAAGGACAATGGAAAGAAGGGCAGAGTTAGAGAAGTCTCAAGAGACGCAGAAAGAGGCAAGATAAACATCCCATGTTGAGAGAAGTAGCATGTGGCAGAGGGTAAATAAGAAATATGAGTTAATTTAAAAATGTAAGAGCTAGTAACAAGCCTGAGCTATCAGCCAAGCATTTATAATTAATAATAAGTCTCTGAGTGGTTATTTGGGAAGCAGCTGGTGGAATAGAGCTAACTGAGGCCCCAATAAAAAAACTCCACCTACATTCCTCAACTTTCTTGATTTTTAATTTGAGAACCTCATCTGTGAACCCTGTCTGCTGCTGCTACTACTCTGGCTGCCTGGGTCCCACTCTGGGCTACTGGTCAGTACTGTGGGATGGTGCCCAACGTGTTGGCAAGAGTTTCCACTTAAAACCTAAGTAAAAAGATTCTAAAACGGAGCTAAAAACAGTTCCTAGTTGTCTCTTTCAACTTAGCGGCAGCCTGCGTGTTTGAGCTACTATGGCGGGTTTCTGGCTTGTGCGCTCGACCTGCAGTTTGGCGGGAATGAGGCCTTTGCAAGTGGCACATTAAGCTGCGAGGTGGATTTAGCCTTTGCTAGTACAAAACAAAAAAAAAGAGGTTTCTGGGCTACACGCTGCTTTGATAGAAACATAGACCCACGAAGGCTCCCAGAGCTGGCGGTAAATGTATCACCACCATGTTGGGAAGCTGAGGTGGGCAGAGTCAGCAGCCATAGCGCTGTTTCAGTCTTAGAATGCTGCAGTTTAAAGCAATAGGCTCAAGGTAATATAAAAAATAAGCCACGTAAAGATGGCTACCACACAGAGAATCTGGATTATGTTCTCTTTGATATTCGTAACTGAAGAAAAACATTTGATTGCAAAAGCTGTTGAGTTATGCCAAAATGTATATTTTAAAGGTACCTTGACTTCAAAATTTGGATGTAAGGATATGTTGCTTTGGAAAGGAGGCTCTGCTTTTGTTTCCACACAAAGCCAGAGGCTATGGATTTATTCCAGATTAAGATACATCAGGTTTGACCAGCCAAGACCCCCGAAAGGTCTCCGATGACACCATGGCCCAGATGATCCAACATCCAGAATGGTTTGAAGGCAACTGGCTCAGACAATACAGCCTCGTGGACTACTCCATAATCCTAAAATGTTCTTTGTGTCCCCATAAGATACAACGCCCCCCTCCAGCAGGAAGTAGTAAGAGAAGCTACGCCCAAATTCCCAAATATACCAAGCTGGCTTTGGAGATGTGTAAAAGTTAAAACCTTCCTCTTAAAAAAAGAAAAAAGAAAAAAGAAAGAAAAGGGGAAGTACTGTGGGATGGTCTGTATGTCAAATTGCTCTGATTGGTCAATAAATAAAACACTGATTGGCCAGTGGCAAGGCAGGAAGTAGGCGGGACAAGGAGAGAGGAGAATGTTGGGAAGTGGAAGGCTGTGTAGGAGAGACCTGCCAGCCACCGCCATGACAAGCAAGATGTAAGGTACCGGTAAGCCACGAGCCACGTGGCAACTTATAGATTAATAGAAATGGGTTAATTTAAGATAGAAGAAGTAGATAACAAGAAGCCTGCCATGGCCATACAGATTATAAGTAATATAAGCGTCTCAGTGATTATTTTATACGTGGGTTGTGGGACTGTGGGGCTTGGTGGGACCTGGAGAGACGCTCTCCAGCTACAGGTCAGTCCTCTGAATACCACATACTAAACTTTTGGGCCCCGAATGTCTCTCAAAGGCCCGTGTGTTAAAGGCTTGCTTTCTAAGGTAATATTTTTGGGAGGTAGTAAAACCTTAAGAGGTAAGGCCCAGTGAGACATCTTCAGGACACTCGGAGTGTGCTCTTAAATAGGATTGTGGGACCCCCCCAACCTCTTTCTTCTCTTTCTTGCTCCCTCCCTGGGTATAATGTAAGCAGTTTTTCTCTAACACCTGCTCCCCTGATGTGTTGCTTCATTCCAGCCCAAAGCAATAGAGCCAACTGATCATGGACTGCCTTCTCCAAAACAGGAAGGCAAAACTAAGCTTTTCTCTTTATAAGTTGGTTTTCCCAGATATTTTGTTATAGTGATGGAAAGATTAACATCACACTTTCCACATTAGGAATTCACCTTCATATCAGTTATCCACTTTACTGCTTTGTAACAAATCACCCCAAAACTTAGTGGCTTAAAATAGCGAGGACCATTTATTTACTCTGGCTCCAATGCAGCACCCCCATTTCCTGTATGATAACTTTATGGGCAATAGAGCATGTTGTCCTGAGTTTAGAGCCCTTTACAGTCAGTCTCTTCAGGAAGTGAACCCCAGGTCACATGGGTTGGGGAGAAGAGACACAGTGACTTGGCTAGGATGGTTGGCAGAGTCTCAGTGCTTCTTTGACAAATTACAGAGAATCTGCTTTCCAACCCTTTCCTTGGTACCTGGTGCCTTGTGAGCCCTCTGTCTCTCTGGAGTTCTGCTTACTGAGTTGGCTTGCTTCTTGCCATTTCCACGCCTGCAGTCACTTAGTATCTTACTTTCATTTCTGTTGCTCTGATAAAATACCCTGACAAAAAGCAACTTAGGAAAGAAAGGGATCACTTGGCTGATAGTTCTAGGTTACAGTCTATCATTGCGGGGAAGTCAAGGCAGAAACTTAAAACATCACATCCACAGTCAGGAGCAGAGAGAGAGAGAGAATAAATTCACCAGTCCTTTCTTCCTTTCTCTCATCTAGCTTTCTACTCTCTTATATTGTTCAGGAACCCCTGCCTAGGGAATGGTGCCACCCACAATGGACTGAGTCTTCCCATATCAATTAACAATCAAGATAATCCCCCATAGACATGCCCACAGGCCAACCTGATCTAGGCAATTCCTCACTAAGACTCTCTTCCCAGGTGATTCTAGGTTGTATCAGGCTGACAGTTAAAACTAAGCAGCACACTTAGGTTCCAGCATTTTATTTTCTTTCTGGTTTTTATTGTTGTTGTTTGGTTTTGGTTTGGGGGATTGGTTCTTGTACTGACAATGGAACCCAGGGCTGTAAGCATGCTAGGCGAATACCCTACCATCTTCAGCTTCCAGAATTTTCCAGGTGCTGGTCTGTTAAGTCAGTTACCTTTTGTCTGTTTGCTTTCTGGTTGCCAAAACGTTAATGATATCTTCCACCGGCTGCATTTTTCTCTCTCACTTTTTATTTATGTCCTGATGTATTTAGAACCTAAAAAAAATCCCATTACTGCAGCTTTAAAGAGAGCTGTGGGGCATACAATGGGGGCACATAAGTGCTCAATATCCCATGGCTAATTGGAAATTATCTATCCATTTTTTTTTCATTCAATAACTGTTGAGATGCTCCCAGCAAGAAGAACTGTGTCTGGCATTCCTTGGTAGTTCTCCACAGCAAATTTTGTAGCAAATCTCACACAATATGACAGTGGTAAGGTAACTATGGAAGGGTCAATTTGGAGGGGGCATTGAGAAGGATGCCCCGCTTCTCCATTCTCATCCAGTGTGCCCTGCACTGATGATGGCTGCTGCCCTTGCAAAGGCCAGGCCAGTTCCAAACAATTCCTTTGTCCCCGCTGTATCTTTGCTGGTAGAGCTGATGTGGGGTCATTCAGCTTTCCTTTTTAGTCTTTCTCTCCCTGTTGACTTCCAGATACAAACAAATGGGCTGGTGGGATACCTCCATGGATAAAGGAGCTTGCTGCCAAGCCTGAAGACCTGAGTTTGATCCCAGGACCCAATGATAGAGAGAACTGACTCCCACAAGTGTCCTCTGACCTTCGCCCACATGCTATGACACTTGTGTCCCCACCCACAATAAGTCGATCAATCAATAAAATGCACCAACACCTTCCCAAGCTGCACTTAAACAAATCTGCCTGGAGTCCTTTCTGGAAAGTGTGCTTGTCACTCTGGATATGGGAGTAGGGGAGTAGCGGGTGAGCTATATGCAGCGGGGAGTGGGGTGGGCATTTAACTCAAGTAGGAAGGATGCTGGAGACATAAACAGACACACACACACAAAAGTCAAATTGATGAGAACAGAAGCTAGAAACTGGTAGGGTGCTGCAAGAACCCCAACACCAGTTCTAAGAATGTCCTTACCCAAGGCCAGGACACCAGAAGAAAGTTCTGGTGCTTGTCTCCGTGTTACCTCTGACTCCCGCCTGGAAGCTATACTCGATGACTGACTGAAAGTGAGAGGAGGACCCGCCCACCTTGTGTTTGTGCCAACCACACTGACCAGCTCGTGCCCCTCCCCATGTATCACCCCAGCTTCTGCCTTAAGTCCTTACAATGCCCCAGACTACCAGCTAAGCTGTACCCCATTCCTGCTACACAGGAACCCCGTCTTCTCTCTGTTAAGCTTCCACCGATAAATCTGTTAAAAAACAAAAACAGAAACAAAACAAAAACTTCTAAAACTAGCCCTTTGTGGTCTGTGAGTTTCATTCTCTGAATTCTTGAGGAAACTGGAAAGCCACGGGCTCAAGGTGACTTTGGTGGCTATTAAATTTTCCAGAACCCTAGCCCTCAAGCTAAGGAGACAGAAAAGTCTTCCATCAAACTCAAAGTCACCTCCAAAAATTCCTGTATCGAAGTCAATTACAACAGCAAATGTATGCTGGCAAGATGGCTGAGCAGTGAGGAGTGTGGGCTGCTCTTGCAGAGAAACTGAGTTTGACTCCCAGCACCCACAGCAGGCAGCTCACAACTGCCTGTGACTCCAGCTCCAAGGGATCCAAGGACCTCTTCCGGTCTCTTTTGGCCTCTGCACTCACAGGCACACCTCCACATGGAGACATTCACATATATACACAAGTTTAAAAATAAAATAAAATCTTTTTCAAACCCAACAAAGGTGTTCTTCAACTTTAAGTAAATAAAGGCCAGTACCTTTACATTTCCATGTCTGTCCTCTTTCCCTGAATAAGGTGTCTAGAAAATTCACTGATATCACTGAGGTCCGTCATTCATTGTTTTTCATTACTGTGTCATGTGAGTCTACCACAGGTGAGTTACCTGCCTGCTGAGGATGGGAATGTGCAGTTTGAAGGCATTTGTCCAAAAAACCCAGGAGTCCAGGAGTGAAGCTCTCTCAGTCTTCCAGGAGGACCTTTGAGGAGCAAGGTCCTTTCCTTGAAACGTTTCTAGGCCTGACTTGCCCAAGAGAGCGGGGATGTAAAATGCAAACAGAAAGGTCCATGGAGCCCGTGACTCAGGAGGCTGGAAGCCCAGAAACTGCATGCGGAGTATTCAGATGTCTCCCATGCCTCCCTTGTCACCTTGATCAAATACAGCCTTGCCTTAATTTTTACAACACAGACTGGCCTTTCCTTGGTCCTTTTCTAAGGCCTGCCCCTGGAGAAGGAGCCCAAAGGCCGGGATTCTGCTGTGCTCACTGAAGAAAGAGAGAGCTGACTTCCCTGTTTGGAATGGAAACTTGCTGTGTTCTGAAAGTCCGTGCTCCCACATGCTCCTGTTGAAAACCTGACCCTCAAAAGGATGGAATTAGGAGGTGGAGCTGTTGTGAGATTAGGCCTGTGATGAATGGTATCAGTGACCTTACGAGGTAGGAGGTGTGTGTGTGTGTGTGTGTGTGTGTGTGTGTGTGTGTGTGTGTGTATGCAAGGACACAGGGAGAAGCTAGTCATTTGCAAGCCAGAGAGTCCTCTGTGGTGGTTTGAAAGAAAATGGCCCCCAAAGGGAGTGGCACTATTAGAAGGTGTGGCTTTGTTGGAGTAGATATGGCTTTGTTGGAGACAGTGTGTCACTGTGGAGACGGGCTTTGAGGTCTCATATGTGTTCATGCCATGCCCAGTGTCTCAGTTTACTTCCTGTTGCCTGCAAGATGTAGAACTCTCAGCTCCTTCTCCAGCACCATGTCTGCCTGTACACTGCCGT
Organism: Peromyscus attwateri; assembly: GCA_902168425.1. Lineage (NCBI taxonomy): Eukaryota > Metazoa > Chordata > Mammalia > Rodentia > Cricetidae > Peromyscus > Peromyscus attwateri. The sequence goes on along the minus strand of CABHPP010146731.1, from coordinate 48,968 downwards.
GTCCTGCCATGATGATAATGGACTAAACTTCTGAAACTGTAAGCCACCCAATTAAATGACTTTCCTTTATAAGAGTTGCCATGGCCATGGTGTCTCTTCACAGAAATAGAAACCCAAACTAAGACATCCTCATTATGAACTGACTCTGCCAGCATCTTGAGCTTAGGCTCTTAACCTCTAGAAATGCAAAAAATACCTTTCTGTTGGTTAAATGTATGGGTCTATGATATTTTATTACTGCCTCAGTTGAATAATCCAAAATACCATGAAATCATATCCATGTTGCTCACCAATGTATCCCTTCAGCCAGACAGTTCAGAGAGTGGTTGTTGTAGAAACTCCCAAAACTAGTGACTTCAAACAGCATCATTGAGTTATAGCACGCCCTGCACTCAGACAAGGTTGGTGAAGCAGCCTGATGCCACTCTAGGATACCTGGAACTCTGCTGGGAGGATGCAAAAGCTGTTGCTGGAATAATCTGAGGGCCTGCACACTTGCCAATTTGGTGATTGATGCTGTCCATCTACTAGGACACCTCCAGATGATCTCTTTACACAGGCTCGTGAGGGCTGTCTCACAGCATGACTGCTGAGCTCCAAGTATGGACATCACAAAAGAAACAGGCAAAGGTGTAGTCACCTTACTGTTGTGGGATATTTGTTTACACTGTGTGAAGATGTGTTGCTGTGATTGGTATAGGAAAAAAGCTGAATTGTCAATAGCTAGGCAGGAGAGAATAGGTGGGACTTCCAGGGAGAGATGAAGTCATAGGGATGAATCTAGGCTCACAGAGTACACCAGTGAGCTGCCAGGAAGACACTCAGGAGGTCAGACATACGGCACAGAGTAGAGGTAACTGAGCCACATGGCAGAAAGTAGATTAATAAAAACAGGTTAATTTGAGTTATAAGAGCTAGTGGGATAAGCCTAAGCTAATGGCCAAGCTTTCATAATTAATAATAAGTCTCCACGTTGTTATTTGTGAGCTGGCAGCCCAAAGAAAAATCCAGCCACACTGTATTTCTTTCCTGCCATGCTGAAGATGGAACAGAGGGCCTCCTACCCTTTAAGTACAGGGCTTTGAAGCCTGGCACTGCCATCCGTAGTCTGAGTACTTAGGGACTTACACGCAGGTAATTCCAGATTCTTGACTACGCTGCAGAAAAGAATTTCAGTGGGGTGGAGTGAAACAGTTAACAAGTTTACTAGGGAGAGATGAGAGTTCATATTTATATTGTTCATATTTAACAATATTTATATTAGTTCATATTTAAGTGTGGGTATTTAGAGAGCTAGACTTAAAGGTGGGTATGTCAAGAGAGGGGCAGGCTTTGATGTCTCCATAATGGCTGTATATGTGAATCTGTGTCCTTTGTTTTGTTTTCTCTAGACAGGGTTTCTCTGTGTGTAGCCCTGGATGTCCTGGAGCTCACTCTGTAGACTAGACTGGCCTCAAACTCAGAGATCCACCTGCCTCTGCCTCCAGGTGCTGGGATTAAAGGTGTGCGCCACCATTGCCCAGTGAATCTGTGTTATTGTTCAAGGGGTGCAATTTACAATAAGGTTTAAAGATTCAGTGTTTGAAGTGTGTGTGTGTGTGTGTGTGTGTGTGTGTGTGTGTGTGTGTGTATGTCTAGGTATGTGCACCTGAATGCAGGTGCCCAGAGGCCAGAAGAGCTGGATGCTCCTGGAGCTGGAGTTACAGGTGACTGTGAGCCACCTGACGTGGTTGGTGGGACTCAAACCCAGGTCTTTTGGAGTAGTGCATGTTCTTAACCAATGATCCTCCAGCCCCTACTCACTTTTCTTGAGATTTAAGGACAAATTACACTTACTTAGTATGTGTGCACATGGGTGTGAGAGCATATATGCACTCCTGTGGAGGTCAGAGGACAACTTGCAAGTGTTTGTTGTCTCCTACTCTGTGGTCCGGGGATTAATCTTTAGGCTTGGCAGCAAGCACCTTTACCCACAGAGCCATCTCTCCGGCCCTACTTACTACTGGAAGGTGCCTGTAGAAGGTGTTTGAGTTTAGAAGTGAGAGGAGTGCTAATACAGGTATGACCGAGGTTTTAGATCTTCTGGTCGTAAGTGGTTCAGTGTCGTGCTTTAGTTGTTTTTAACCTTACTTGAGATGTCTTTGGGAAAAGAAGGCTAGTGTCTACAGACAAGTCTGACTTGGTCCTTTGTATTGAAGCTTCTGGCTCAAATCGAGATCCCAGAATGAGGGGGCCCTTTCTCTGCCCATGCCCCTTAGTTTTTCCTGCCTTGGTACCACTAAGTTGCGGCTCAATCCTAACCCCACGGCTTGGCAAGTGTAGTCACTGTTTTCTCATTGCTATGAGCGGAAGAAACACAAAGGAAGAAGAGTTCATTGCGGCTGATGGTTTAGGAGTTGCAGTCTGGTGTGCTGGGAAGCTATGACATTGTGCAGCTCCTTAGTGGCTCCATGCCTACGAGACTCTCTACCCCCTCACATCTCAGGCAGAACAGGAGGCAGAGAGGGGGCAGGAAGTGAGGCCAGGTTCTAAAACTCAAGGCCAGCTGCCCAGCAGCCTGCTTCCTCCACGTAAGTCCCTCTTCATAAAAGTTCCACAACCTCCTCAAATGGCGTCACCAGCTGGAGAGTGACCAAGCGTTCAGGCACATGAGCCTGTGGGGACACTCACATTCAAACTGTTACAGAGTGACAACGGTGTCAGATAGTGTCACTTACGTCGCTGTCATCCACACAACCATCCTCAAAGAGAGAGACTACAGACCCCTCCACCTCCGAGTGGGAAAGCCCTCAAGGTCACATGATAAGAAAAGCATGTGGATTGGGATGCACTACAGCCACCATCTTTGGAAGAACTATCTGCCATATTACTCATGCCATGCTTCCGGAGTGGATGTCTATATTATGCCCACAGTCTTTCCCCGACTCCCTGCTTTGCCATTTACCAATGACATGACTTAGGAGACTTACTGGGGTGAGCGCGAGTGTGCGTGCGTGCTTGCGTGCGTGCGTGCGTGCGTGTGTGTGTGTGTGTGTGTGTGTGTGTGTGTGTGTTAGAGGAAGTGAATCGAAGAGTTTTTACTCTACCTTCCTAGGTTCTCTGGCTGTAATCCTACAATGAGATTAACAAACGGTGGCTTACCAAATTAAGAGGAAGGCCCAGTGGTTAAAGTACTTGCCATGTGCAAACTTGAGGAGCTGGGTTTGATTCCTGCAACATGTGTAAAGGTGGGAGGTGAGATCTGACTCCACGAAATTGTCCTCTGGTCTCCACAGGTGTGCCGTGGAGTATGCACCCTTCCCTAATCATACATCAAAGAAGATCAAGACAAGCAGAAGTGAGTTCTAAAGATGGACGTGTCAGTGTTGGGGGCTGATGGGATGACTTGTAAAGACACTTACTGACAAACTGAGTTCAACCCTGAGGACTCATGTGGTGGGAGGAGAGAACCGATTCTTGTGAGTTATCCTCTGAAGTGCGTTCTCACGCAAAAAAAAATTTTAATTATTTTTTTAAAAAAACAAGTTACAAAAGAAAAGTGTAAAAATATATTTCCTACAACATAGGAACCTTCACAAAGAAATGAAGATCTGGAGAAAATGTTAAAACTGGTGTTTTTATACTTGGCTTGATGAAGGGGAGCAAATGGTGAGAAAATGTGTTAGAACTGTGGGGAGACAGCAAGTCCTGTTCTTCTGGATTCCTCTGGATGACCCTCCATCTTGAGAGATTGGGGGGCAGGGGGTCCTGTCCTGGGTGACTGGGAGGGGGCATTTCCCACATGAGGGTCTTCTGATTTGCTGTAAGAGACCAAAAAGAGCTCAGAGTCTTTCCTGCAATTGACATAGCTCAACTTAAAATACTATACCAAGACATCATATATTGTGCTGGAGAATACTGAATCCTTCTGAGAACTAAATACTTGGTACTGTAAAGAAGTCTGAGCAGTTAAAAACAAACACTGCAGCTGGGCGGTGATGGTGCACGCCTTTAATCCCAGCACTTGGGAGGCAGAGGCAGGAGGATCTCTGTGAGTTCAAGGCCAGCCTGGTCTACAACATGAGTTCCAGGAAAGGCTCCAAAGCTACACAGAGAAACCCTGTCTCAAAAAAACCAAAAACAAACAAACAAACAAAAGAAAACAAAAACAGACAACCCCCCACACACACTGCTCTTGCAGAGGACCCAAGTTTGGTTCCCAGCACCCATGTCAGATGGCTCCCAACCACGTGGAACTCCAGCTCCAAAGGACCCAACAACCTCCTGTAGCCTCTGAGGGCACTGGCATGCACATGCACACAAATACGCATGCATAAATATATATTTGGAAAAAGATGCATGTGATTATGGGGCCTGGGAAGCTTGAAGTTGGCTGGACAAGCTGTGGGCTAGGAGCTCCGACAGGAGCTGATGCTGCAGCCTTAAGTCTCAAGTTCATAGGGCAGCTTGGAGACTCAAACAGGAGTTAAGACAGGGTCTCTCTGTGCGTTCTAGGTTGTCGTCGAACTCATGATCCTCTTGCCTCAGTCTGCAGAGTAGCTAGAGTTTTAAGCGTGTGCCACTACACAATCATCAGTCTGAAATGTACAGGACAGCCTGCAGGCGGGCAACTCAGTCACGGCTTGGAAGTTAGGCTTGAGGAAGAATTCTTTCTTCTCCGGGCAAGGCTTTGAAGTGCTCAGATGAGGCCCACCCACATTGTGAAGGGTGGCCTCTCACAACAGGTCAGTTACCTATAGATAAAAATGACAGACACAAAGTGCCTTCACCCACACAGCCTGGAGTTGTGTTGGAACCCACAGCTGGGCTCTGCAGCCCAGCCAAAGGGCCATGTGAGATGTGGGAAACTCACTCACCCTCTCTGAATCAGCTTTCCCCTCCCAGGGCTGCTGGAGAGTAACAGAAGCCGCCCTTGCCTCTGCCACTGAGGCTGGGTTAGGCTGAATGACTCACTTTCAATGAGTAGAAATCAGACAGGGGGGACAGTGTGTCACTTCCAGGATGTGAGGCATCGTGTTTCATCTTGTCTACCCTGTCTTGCTCTCTTGTTCAGTGGCTCTGAGGGACGCAGAGCCTTCCTGTGAACTGCCCTATGCAGGACTCATGAGGTAAAAAGCAGATGTCTCAGCCGGGCAATAGAGGTGCACGCCTTAATCCCAGCACTCCTCATCCTCCTGGATGAGGCAGGTAGATCTCTGTGAGTTTGAGGCCAGCTTGGTCTACAAAGAGAATTCCCAAGGAAAGTGGGAAATGACAGACAGACGCTTGTTTCCTAAACAGCTAAGTCTGGTGCTAACTGGTACAGTGTGATAGATGACTAATGTCCTGTGGGCAGTAAAGGCTCCCACAGGTCCTGATACACTGCAGACACTTCTGTTGCTTACTTCTCTGGCTGTTGTAACCAAATGCCGGACAGACAGCAGCCTATGGGAAGATATGGCGGCAGGAGCGGGAGATGGCGGTCACATGGAGTCCACAGTCAGAAATCAGAGGGTGGAAAGGAAGCAGCCTCAGAACCCTGCCCCCAGTTATTCACCTCCTGCAGCAAGACCTCACCTTTGAAAGGAGCTGCATCCTTCCAAAACAGTGCTACCAGCTGGGGACCAAATATTCTACATGAGTCTGTAGAGGACAGTTCACATATAAACCACCACAGCGTTTAATATGTGTGACTGGAATCTGATTCTAGCAGAGTAGCAGAGCTGTAGAAAAGCCTTTCAAAGAGGACTTGCATTTGCATGGAAGAGTCTATTCTAAGGGGATGATTTTGTCATGGGAAAATTGTCTAGCAGAGTCATGGGAGGAAGGGTGTGTTTGAGACCACATGGGGGCACACATACAAGTAGCAATCCATTTTAGTTCTGGGCAAGGCAAGGCAAGCCAGAGGGGGAGGGGAGGAGAAAAGAGAGGGAGAGGAGGCAAGGATGTGCCTGATGCAGAGGTCTAGCAACTTCCTTCAGAAAGGAATCTATAGAGACAAAGACACTTATGGAGCACCCATGAGAGTTACTTAGTTTCAAGAGAAGCAAAGGCCCTGACCTCAGAGCATTTATGGGTCACTGAAGGGGGTGGTAAATATTTATAGCAATGTGAGTAAGATTCCAAGAAGATCCCAGAGCTCTGCAAACTAGGAAAATGACATTAGAAGAGTGAAGAGGTCAGGGGAAGGCATCTTAATCGTGAAGAGGGGTGGGCATTAACTGTGTGAGGAAAGACGGGGAAAGCATTGCAGCTGGAAGGCACAGTACCCCGCGGCGGGGGGCAGTATGGCATATTTGAGGACTGACCGAAGATTATTAGTGTGTGGTACTAATAGTGTGCCAGACGCCAGGAGAGTACGGGAAGGAGACGGGCTGAGGTAGTCAGCAGACAACAGACTGGTGGGAAGTTGTAGTTATAGTGAGGATTTGGATCTTAATACAGTGAGCAAAGGAATGCCACTGGAAAGTCTAGTTCTCCTTTTTATTTCTTTGAACTCAGCGCCTCATACATGCTAAGCAAGTGCTCTAGGTAAGCTATGTCCACAAGCCCCACTGGAGGATTTAAGTGTGGTCCGATTTCTGTTGCTAAATGGTCTCTCTGGATTAATAGAGGGAGAGGCTGAAGTGGGTACTGCAGTAGTCCAGGCAAATGGCTCTAACCATCTTACAACGGAGGGAGTAGAAACTATGGAGCTGAAATATGGAAAGCATTAAGCTGATGCAAAACGTCAATCACTTCCCAGTGGGGACCAGAGCCAGCAAATATGATGTAATGGAGACATCAAATGAGAGATGACCTCAAACTCTGACCATGCTTCTTACCGTGCATTTGTACGGGCTGTGGCGAGGTCTAAGCCTCTCTGCATTTCGGTGTCCTTATAGAAAAAGTAAGGATAACATGCAGAGCAGCGCGCACCTGCAGTCCCAGCATGCAGGAGGCCGGGCCAGGAGAGTGGGTTCAAGGCTAGTCTGGGTGACATGGTGAGGCCTTGTTTCAAAAACAAGCAAGAAAGGTGAGAGAGAGAGAGAGAGAGAGAGAGAGAGAGAGAGAGAGAGAGAG